>NEWO01000187.1:864222-879931 GCA_003013225.1 Phalaenopsis aphrodite | reverse complement strand
TCATATCCCTAAGGTAATTACAATATTAGAGGAGAGTATGCGGGCTTCTCAAAATTTTGTTTAATTTAGTTATTTATTTAAATTAAAAAAATAGGATTTTCAAAAATTGATTTATTTAACTTTTCAAAAAAAAGTATTTGTTTGTTAGAAAATTATTAGAGGTATCTTTAGGTAAGAGAAATACCTAGCCAAAATTTCATGATTTTTTGAATTAATTTATTATAATTAATTTAATGGGAAAATGAGGAAAAATTGTTTTCAAGCATTAAAAATTTGTTTTTAACTTAGAAAAAATTAAGAAAAATATTTTAATGAGTCCCAAGTGATCATAAAACAATTAGGCACATTTTGAAATATTTTGATATTTTTGGGATTTTTAATTTTTATTAATCCAAAATGAAGCTAAGGAATCAAGTACTTTACTAAAAATAACTTTTATTTTTCCTAAGTGCCTCTGATCGCAAGGAACTCAGAAAATCACTTTTCAAAATTTTCCGAAGTGTATTTAATTCATTATAATTATTTTTGTACAAAAATAAAAGGTCTCTTAGAAAATCAACCTTAGTGCTTGCACTTAGCCAAATTATTTTCAAATTTTTACAGTAGATAAATATGATTTTTATGAACAATGTTATATTGATTTTATCAATTTTTTATAAGTATTTAATTTTCATGAGTTAATGCAAAATATTTACATTTAGTTAAATATAAAAATTCAAAAGATAATTCAAAACATCATGATATTTTTCCTAGACTTATCTGACCATAGGAAACCTACCAAAATTATTCTCATAATTTTTTAAGTGATAAATTGATTTATATAATTAAAATAAGTTAAAATGGCCACGCTAGCTTCAAAATTAGGGCTTGAAGCATAGAGATACTCTCCGACCTTCAAAAAATGAGAGGACATTTCCTGTATGATGAGTAATGAACCCTAAAAATTTCAAGTCATGGTGAGCCTTCTTCAATCATGGAGAAAAAAAATACCACAGAGGGTATTTAATTATTTAAAAATCATTTGTTTAATAAATAATTTTTATTCTTAGTGCACATTATTCTCCTCTATTCACTGAGCAAAAGGGTATTTTTTTATTTTAATGATTTTTCTAGAGAAAGATATGGATTTTTGAAGTTTAGGCATTTAAAATAATTAAAAAATCCCTATTTTTCTACTTATTTAATGCTACACTGAATGGATCCTAGGCGGCTCCGAAGAACACGTGACGCTCTGCCATTTAATGTTGCCAGCCACGTATCTACCATGCGAACCTTGATTTACAAACCATATCCTCGTTTGGCTTCATCAGGACTGTCAAATGGATAAACGCGCGATCAGATGACATCCGTCCGTCATCCCCAAGTGACCTATCTCGTAAGTCATTCACACTCAAACCTTAAGATCTTCACTTAGACTTAACTAAATCACATGGGGATTATTTCTAAACCTTCATCTACTCAAGAAGAACACATCTATACGGTTAATACGGTATGAAATATAGTAAATACGTATGGAGAATGAAAAAAAGCTCGGATTAGTGTTAGGATTCAATACCTTTGTCTGAGAGGGAGGCCTCAATCAGATGGTTGTGGTAGGTTTGATTAGACCCAACAAACCTTCAATTGAAGTCCTAGCCTTGGTGAATTGTCTAGGTATAAATTTGATCAAGGCAAATTTCATGTGTTGATTTAGAGCTATGCTAGAGGCTATTGCAGAGGGAGCTTTTGTGGGGAATCAACTTCCCTCATTGTGGAGATGATGTGTGCACAATTAAATGAAGTTTGGTGCACTGTGGTGGAGTGGAGAAATCTGTCATGGTTTTAGGGCAAATTTCAGTGAAGAAATTGGCTCTAAGGGGTGGATATCTGTGGCTGAGAGAAAGGGGATTCCACTTAGGATGGTTTGGAGAAGCTCTGGTAAGATTTTGACAAAGTTTCCTTAAGGTTCCAAGCACTTTCTTCCTTGGGCATGGAGACGTCCATTTAAATCCATAGCTTCCTAGTGGAGCTCAGGGCTTGGAGTTGGGTGCTAAAGCTTGCCGAGGTGGAGGGAAGAAAGGCGACATTGGGGAATGAAAGTGAACCAAGTAAGCGAGGTTTAATTTTGGGTTTTTTCCACTTGGGGCTCCCTTAGGTTGGCAATTTCAGGTAGCTAAGATGGTGGTTGGCCAGAGTTTGGTCACATCTTGGCTCAAGGAGGTTAGGGAGCTGATAATGATAGTTAACTCTTAAGGGTAAGTGTTGATGAAGAAGATATTTGAGTTTAGGCCAAATAAGGGGTGAAATCCGTTAAATCAAGGAAAAATTGGTCCATAGTTCACCTTGGCTTGTTTAGGTGGGTCTAGCCTTGTCCATAGGGTGTACTTGGTGGTTGTGGAGTCATCAGTTTGGTGGCTTGGGCATGGCAAAGTCAATTTTGGTACATGGGTCTAATTTGGGTCAAAGTGATTAAAAGTTAGGCTTGGGTTAGGCTTGGATTCACATTGAAGCACATTGAGTAGGCTATGTGGTTTAATTAGGTGAGATTAGGTCATAGGACCAAAATTGAGGGTTTTGATTTGGATCAAAATTGAGCTCAAAGCATGGGACAATTAGGCTTTGGTTTGATTTGGATTCATCAAATAAAAGATTAATTTGACTTTAGAATTGAAATTATGGGGAATTGGGCCCAAATTGATGGATATTTGAGGTGAATTTGGGGAAACTGGTCCTTTAATGACAATTTGAGGGTTTTGATCAAAATAGTCAAATTGGCTAAACTGGGTTCAATTGAAGGATCTAAATTGGTTTTAGAGACATTTGAAGTGATTTTGGAGGTTTTGGGAATGTTTGGGGTGACAAGGGTTTTTTTTGTAATTTTGGCAAATTTAGGGGGTATTTTGGTAATTTTGGAATTTTTTTGGTTGATTTGGGAAATTTGGGTATTTCCAAATGGTTTTAAATGATTTTTGAATAATTTTGGGTATTTTGGTTGAATTTGAGAATTTTGACCAAATTTAGGTTTCAAGGACATTTAGGTAATTTGGGTGGATTTAGGGGCAAAAGGCTAAGTTGGACATTTTTGGTAAAATTGGGGTGCCAATCACCATGTATGAGTTATGGAACAATGAAATTCCCATTTGAGTCATCTATGTACTGGTCTTTGCTAAACCGTAGCCTAGGGCTAGAGGGACTAGGCAACCATCTACATGAGTCTCCCAAAAGATCAAGGGATTAAAGTCAATAATTTTGGGTTTTAAGATTGTTAGTGATTGTGGGTGTTAGTGAGTGCAAGTGAGTGAACTAGCTCCAGATCAACACCTAGAGTCAACCTTAAGGTCAATCAGTCTTGTAGGGACTCTCTTTGAGATCCCCCATGCTGAACCCTCCTACTAAGTCTTAGAGGTTAGAATCAATATGTGGAACTTCAAGTTTAGCAAGGAGGAGTTTAGGGTTTCTAATGGTGAGGGTTCATTTCTAGTTTTCTAGCAATAGTTAGCAAGAAAATCCTATAGCAAGACCCTAAGCTAATAAATCTGGAAAACTAAACCTCAACAAAAAGTGAGGTCAACAGGACGTTAAGCGATACTTACTGACACCTCCTATTTTGGTAGCTCATATCCCGGGAAAACCGTTGATACTTTATATCGCAACCATAGACGATTCTTTCAGAGCCTTGTTAGCTCAAGTCAATGATAAGGGTAAGGAAAATGCACTGTACTACTTGAGTTGTTGTCTAATACTAACAAAGGTAACTTATCCACCTATTGAGAAACATTGTTTAGCTTTAATTTTTGCCACTCAAAAGATTAGACATTACATGCTTTCTCATAAGATTACCCTTATTTTAGAAGTTAATCCATTGCAATAATTGATGACCAGACCAACACTCTCCGGAAGTTTAGTAAGGTGCTTGATGATTTTATTGCAGTTTGACATAACTTTTATTCCCCTCCGTGTTATAGGACAAATTTTAGCAGATTTTCTCACCGCACATACACTTCTAACTGGGTTCACTCTTAATGTAGAATTAACAGATGAATAGGTACTACAAATGAAGTTCTCCAGTGCGCAACGCTGAGAGATGTACTTTGATAGAGCTTCATCAGCCAGAATGACAAAGGATCAGGAGTAGTTATACCAAGCAAAGGAGGAATTGGGCTGATTTTTATCATGTTAGATAAGGGTATGTTGAGATTCTCCTATCACCTAATAGAGCCATGTACTAACATTGAAGCAGAATATGAAGCATCGGTCACCTGGTTGGAGTTGGCGATCTTGATGGATATAATAGATATTTCCATCTATGGCGACTCACAACTCATCATCTAATAAGTTGCCGGTCAATACAAGCTTTTGAAGCCAAGACTAGTAGAATATCATCACTACACAATGAAGCTGTTGGAGTAGATTCCTAGTATGGCTCTCAACTAGATTCCTTGGGGAGACAATTTCCATGTTGATGATCTAACAAAACTTTCTAAGGAGCTGACATGTCTACCGGAGGATTCCTTTGATATTACAATACAAGGAAGAGGAGCTTTGTCTTGAATTGACCTCAAAAATCTACACAAGATAGAAAAAGAGGAAGGAGTGACAGTCGTAGTTGCTGATATCAATGAAGATTGGCATAAGCCATTAATAAAATATTTGTAAACTAGAAAGCTGCCATAGGATAAGTCTGAGGCATATCGCATCACAAGAAGAGCTATGTCATATGCTCTAGTGGGTGATGTTCTTTACAGGAGATCATTTGATGATACATGGTTAAGATTTATAAGCAAAGCCGAGGCACTGAATATTTTCAAGGAAGTACATGCCAGATTATGTGGTGCTCACTAGTCAGGACCGAAGATGAAAATGAAGATCAGGAGGCTCTGATATTATTGGTCAGCAATAATGTTTGATTGCATGGATACAACCAGAAAGTGTCACCAGTGTCAAGTGCATGGGGTGGCCTTATACCAACCTTTGAACGTTCTACATCCAACCATCGCCTTGTGTCCATTTGAGTGTTGAGGCACATACATAATAGGACCAAAAGACCATCCATCCTCTATGGGACACAAATTTATTCTTGCCACTATGGAGTACATCTCCAAGTGGGCAAAGGCAGTGCCATTTCAAGATGTTACAGCACAGCACGTCCTTCAATTTTTTAAAAGCCAAATCGTCTACCATTTTGGTGTACTACGCATACTGATTTTTTACAATGGGACAGCCTTCATAAGCACAAAAGTCAACAACAGCCTTCAAAATCTACTATCTCAGGGCAAACAGACTGGCAGAGACTTTCAATAAAACACTACTATAGATTTTGAAGAAGACACTGGACAAAAACAAAAGATATTGGGATAACAGATAGTTAGAAGCTTTGCGGGCTTTATGGACAATGGTTAGAACCCCCACTCAATGTACACGCTATGCACTTGTGTATGAGTCTAAGGCAGTACTGTTGCTAGAGGTTCAGACGCCGTCTCTCAAATTCTTTACCGCCAACCAATTTACAATCAAAGAAAGTGCAAAACTCAGGCTTGAGGAATTTAAGAGTCTTGAGGGAGAGCAACTAGAAGTCGAACAGAATTTAGAACTTTACTAAGCAAGTATGGTACAAGCTCATTACAAATTGGTCCGCCCAAGGACTTTCAAAGTTGATGACCTTGTTCTTGTTCTAGAGAGGCCTATTCTTGATGCCATAAGGTAAATGGAAAATTTGAGCTAACTTGGGAGGAACCATTTATTGTAGAAAAGGTCTACTTAGGAGGAGCCAACCAATTGGTGGATTTCCGAGGTGAGAGACCCATGCTTCCGATCAATGGACAATATTTGAAGACATACTATACAACTTGACATTCCTCAAAATAAGACTTTGAGATTTTGATTGTTCTGTGGACATTTATTTAGCCAAGTGTCTGTGACTGAGTCCAAAATTTTTTACTAAAATTAACCTTAATAAGATGAAAATTTTTTAATTTTTTTAGAAAATCAACCAACAAAAAATAAATTTTGAAAAATATACTTTGATAATTAAATGTGATAAAAACAACAAGAAAGAAATATAAATTTTTTGAGTTTATTTCCCTGGAGTTTGAGGTCTCTTATTCTTTGCTTGTGCCGCACGATTGTTTTTGTCTGCAATAACTTCTTCACATCTCTCGGAGTTTCATATTCTATAAAAAGTCTGATGAATTTTCCTCTCCAATGTCAAACTTTACATGTCACATATCTGTGAACTCAATACCACAAGTTCTCTACACTATTTTCATGTTACTTTGGGGGTTAGTAACTAAATTTTAATTCCCATTTTTACATTTAGGGTTGGACTCCTCATGCCCTATTCTCATCTTTGCATTCAGGGTAGGCCTCTTCATGCCCTATTCCCATGTCTACATTTGGGGTAGGCTTCTTCACACCCTATTCTCATCTTTGCATTTGAGGCAGGCCTCTTCACACCCTATTACAATCTTTGCATTCTGGGTAGACCACTTCATGCCCTATTCCCATGATTCGGGGTAGGCCTCTTCATGCTCTATTTCCATCTTTGCATTCAAGGTATGCCTCTTCGCGCCTTATTCCAATGTCTTCATTCGGGGTACACCTTTTCATGCCCTATTACCATCTTCGCATTTGGGGTAGGCTTCTTCATGCCCTATTCCCATGTTTGCATTAAGGGTAGGCCTCTTCATGCTCTATTCCAATCTTTGCATTCGGGATAGGCCTCTTTACAACCTATTCTGATCTTTGTATTCAAGGTAGGCCTCTTCACACCCTATTCCCATGTCTGTATTTGAGGAGGCCTCCTCATACTCTAATCCCATCCCTGCATTTGGATAGGCCTCTTTAAGCCCTATTCCCATGCTTGCATTTGGGGTAGGCCTCCTCAAGCCCTATTCTCATGTCTGCACTTGGGGGTAGGCCTCCTCAAGCCCTATTCTCATCCCTGTATTTAAGATAGGCCTCTTCAAGCCCTATTCTATGCACATGTGCTTTCTCTTGAGTCAGGTGTAAGTCCTTGCACTTTTCACTTATCTTTTTGAAATTTTAAATTAAAATAAAAATTTGAAGTAAATTTTGAAATATTCAATTCAAATCAAATCTTCACTTGTACTATCAGTTTTCTTGATGATTGCTCTCGCAGTCTCCTTTTTTTCCCGAGCGAAAGTATTTGTTACTCCCAGTGAAGAGAATGGTTACTCAATGCTACACTCCATTCTAGGTCTGTTGAATTAGAAGTCTGTGTTACTTTTGTTGATCTCATCGGTCAATGCCAATACGCGCGGTGTGCTTGTCGGACGCACCACACCTATTGGTGGTCTATTTATTGACCTCACTGCTGGTTGAGGTTTAGCCTTTCCTCTTTAGTAGCCTAAGTTCTAGCCATAGGACTTTCCTGCTAACTATTCCTAGAGGACTAGAAAAAGAACCCTCACAATTAGAAGTTGTAAACCATTCTTTTCTCAACTTGAAGTTCCACATATTGTTCATAACCTCTAGCACTTAGTAGGTGGGGTCAATATGAAGAAGTCAAGTGGAATCCCCATAGGACTGTCTGGCCTTAACGTTGACCCTAGGTGCTGGTCTGGAGCTACTTCACTCACTTGCACTCACTTTCACTCACAACTCTAAACCCAAAAAATTTGTTGACTTTGATCCCTTGATCTTTGGGAGACTCATGTAGTTGGTCCCCTAGACCCACTAGCCCTAGGCTAGGGTTTAGCTAAGACTAGTACACAGAGGACACATATGTGGATTCCATTGGTCTATGGCTAATATAGGGTGGTTGACACCTCAATTTAACCATAATATCTAACTTAGACTTTTGCCCCACAAACCTACCTAAATTACCTAAACACCCCCAAACCATAAATTTGGCCAAAATCCCCACTTTCACCCAAAATTTCCAAATTTTTTGAGAAAATCAATTCAAACCATTTTAAACAATCCAAATTTGCCGAAAACATCCTAAAATTTTCAAAATTACAAATTTGCCAAAATTATAAAAATACCATAGGTAGCCCAAACTTTCCCAAAACTGCCAAAATCATTTCAAATGTCCCCAAAACCAATTTGGACCCTTTCATTGAACCCATTTTGGCCAATTTGACCCTTTTGATCAAAACCCTCAAAAGTGCCCTTAAAGACCCAATTTCCGTAAATTTACCCCCAAATATCCATCAGTTTTACCCCAATTCCCCCAAATTTAAATTCCAAATTGAAAATCATCATGATCAAACTCAATTTAAACAAAATCTAGGTCCAATTGATCCACATTTTCAGTCTAATTTTTAACCCAAATCAAAAAGCCCTAGTTTGTCCCAAGATCAAAGTTCCTCTAAATATAACCCCCAAAACTATCCAATTGCCTCAATTGTGCATTATAAACTCTTTGAAATGTTCCCACAAATGAAATTGAACCTTAAATTTGCCTTGGTCAAGCTTCAATTTCACTCAATTTTAACCCAAATAAAAAATTCCTAAATTTTCCCAAATTAACCATGTGGCCAAATTTCACCAAATTGAATGCCAAAACCCAAAAATTGACACCCAATTGATGTTGAGAACTCTTCATGATGTTCCTCCAGACCATTTTTAACCATCAATTTGAACATAACCCAACTCTAGCCCAACCTAAACTCAAGTCGAACCTAACATCCTCAAAATTGACCAAATGTCAAAATCCTTCAAATTGAACCTCCAAATATACCCAAAATCACTTCAAAGCTTTTTTAATCATCCAAACCAAATTGATCAATCAGTTGGGCTCAATGTGATGGCTAGCCTAGCCCAAACCTAACTTCAAGCCAATTTGACTCAATTTGAACTCATGCAACAAAATTGACTTAAAGATGCCAAGATGACCAAATTAATGACGCCACATCCACTAGATGGACCCTAGTGACCAGGCTAGACCCACTTAGTCCACTCTAGGTGAGCCATGGACCAATGATCCCTGAAATCCAGGGATTTGCTTCCTAAATTTCATAAGCCAAAAAATTTTTTGCCAAAACCCATCACCAGCGCAAATTAATTGTTATGACAGATTCTTCTGAGGTTTTTGAGCCACCTGAGCACCTCTCATGCCATGACCAACCACCCTAGTCACTGAATGAGCCAAAATTGAGAGCTCCAAGCCTAAATTTAAACACAAACTCACCCATCTTAACTGGTCATTTCCTGTTGCCTTTAGCACTTTGAAACCCACCACATAAGCATCATTTAGCTCCCACAAATTGGCCCTGGCAGCCACACCAAGCCATTTTTTTACTAAAAGGGAGAGAGATGAAATTTCCTTGGGGAGACTTTACCCAATTGCTCTCAGCAACTCTCCAAGAGCTCCTGATACACCTAAAATATATAGTGTTTTAAGACATATTTTATACCTGTCTTTGAGATATTGTGCTTTAATGGAAGGTATTTCTGTGTTTTTCTTGCAGATATAAGTAAAAATGAAAAAAATGCTTAAAGAAGTGAAAAAGGATCAAATTTTTAGTAAAAATGTGAAAAATTGTGCAAAAGAGTTTTGACGCCTAAGCGCCAGATCCGGTGCTTAAGCACCGGTTTAACCGAGAAGGTCGCGCCTAAGCACTGAGACCCTGAGCTTAAACGCCAGCGGCAGTTACCACATGATTAAAATCACTTTTCATGAATTTCAAAGAGATTTTTGAGGCACGCAATGGCTTAATAGGTGGTTGCAACCACCATGGACAAAAATTATCATGAAAGGATGCATCTATTGGGCAAATACATGGAATTAAGACACATTTTGAAGATATCCCAAAGCACCTTTTGGAAAACTATAAAAGTAACAAGAGGGGACTTAGAAAAGAGTCCTGAAAATATTAGCAAGTTTTGAAAGTTTCTTTTTGGGGAGTTAGTTCGGAGAGATTTTGAGGAACCACTTTTTATTTACTTTATTATTTTTGTTATTCTGTTTTGAGTGATTGTTAAAGAGAAGAGATTCAAAAGAATTTCAAGAGTTTGGTGGTGCACTTGAGATAAGTTTTTATCGTTTTGTTTTAGACTACTTTTGGTTTTAATTAAGACTTGTTGTTGGTTTGACGATGATTTCTTCTTTTAAACTAAAGTGTGGTTTTGTTTCCTCCATGTATTCTAAGTAGTTTTCTTTATCGTTCTTCTTAAAATGATAAGTAATTAAGTTTTGGATGGAAGTTGTGGAGAGTATTGATCTTTAATGTTAGAAGAAGTTTTGATGATTTAAATCCATGCACTTCAATTACTTCTTGATTTGGCTAATCCAAATGTTAAATTTTGTTGTCAAAACATGTAAGAATCGGGCTGGTTTTGTCTCAGTCAACAATTGGAAAGAATCACATGAGGTTGTATGAATGAGAATGTAATTCATATGATTGAGTGCAAATAAATAGGGAAATATTCATTGATGGGTGTAGAGTTAGAGGACTTTAAAGGGAATCGAAGGAACTCTAGAGTGAGAGCTAGTATCTTCCCTATCTAACCGGTCTTCAAAACTATTCAAACTTTAAATTAGCCAATGTTCTTTATAGCATCTCTAGTAAGGGTAAAAAACTCTATTGCTCCTATTTGGCACAACACAATTTGCATACTTCCACAACAGAATTCCTATACTTATTACTGATTCATTTTAAGAGGAAAGATATTTTCATATTAATAATTTTTCTTCTACAAAAACTTTAGTTATCTTTTTAGTTGTTACTGTTTCGTTAAAATATCAAAAATACTAAAAAATATTTAAATTTTAAATTCCTACAAAAATCATTTTTATTTTAAGTAATTATCTATTTAAAAATTGAAAAACTTTCTAAAAGGTGCATATTGCATAATCTTCCCTGTGGGTTCAATATTCATGTCTTAATCAAAAAGTCTTATATTACTTGATAACAATACACATACTTGCGTAGTATCCCAATATAAATATGTATAAATTAAAAAGTTAAATTCTTATTTTTCTTCAGAATCAAATTATTGGTTTTGTTGCAAAATAAGAAAATATGAGTGAAGCATACCATCAGAACAATTGTTATATTGTGCATAAGCATTATGTATCTATGGATCAGCACTTAAGCCTATGGAAACCACTTTCCCCCTCTAGTTTCCACTGCGAGAGCTCAATTTTGAGTTCAAAATTTGTCCTAAACTTAGGAACAGATCTCCCCACACTTCCACAGTTCACCAAACTCAAATTAACTGTACACACACCATCCCCACAGTGAGAGGAGTTGATTCCCCACAGAAGCCTATCACGGAGAGCCCCTAACATAAACTTTGATAAAAAATTGAAATCAATTTTGGTCAAAAACAAAGCTAGACAATTTACCATGGCTTGAGGCTTCATCTGGAGGTTTGTTGGACCCAGTCAAAGTTGCCTCAACCATCTGATTCAGGCCTCCCCTCTAACTCTAACTCGAGCCTATTTTGAAACTTCATATGTATTTATTGTATTTCATACCTTATAAGTCATATAGATGTGTTTGTCTCGAGTAGATGAAGGTTTCAAAACAAACCCCATGAAATTTGGTTGAGTCTAGAAGAAGATCTTAAGGTTTTAGTGTGACATCTCACGTGTTATGTCATTTGAGGAAAATGAATGGATGTCGTATGATCGCACGTTTATTCCATTGACGGTTGATATCTCGTTGGATGAGCAGGTGGAGCAAAAAGGCGGGCTGCATGGCAGCTGAGGTGGATGGTGGTGTCAAATGGCGGAGCACTGCGTGTGAGCTCGGCGCCGTCGTAGGATGAGATGGTGCGTATTTAAGTAGAAAAATATGAATTTTTTGGATTTATTTGAGTGCTTGATCTGAAAAAATCCATATCTTTCTATAGAAAAATTATAAAAATAAAAGAATAATATTCTGTTGCTCAGTAAACAGAGGAGAATAATGTAGACTAAAAATAAAAATTATTTTTCAAGTATATGATTTTTAAGTAATTAAAAACTCTCTGAGTTATTTAATTGATTATGATAAAATACTAATCACTATAGCTTGAAATTTTTAGGGTTAGCTCCTCATGACAGAGGGCACTTCCTCTACTTTTTCCAAGGTTAAAGAACACCTCTATGCTTCTGACACTAATTTTCAACCCTAAGTGGCCATTTTATCTTTATTTAATCATATAAATTAAAATATCTCGAGCTTATGAAAAATATTGTGATGATTTGAATAATTTTGTATGTTTTTGTTATTAATTAAATATTTTTACCTTGTACTAATTTATTTAAATTAAATTTAAATAAAAAATTGACAAATAAAATTATTCATAAAAATCATTTCAACTCACTATAAAAACTTCAAATTTATTTAAGTTTATTTTGTCATTAAAGTGGATTTTGTTAGTTAAAATAGTATTTTTGCACAAATAAATTATATTAAATTAAAAAAAACATAGAGAAATTATGAAAAATAGTTTTTTGAGTTCCTTCAGATCAGGGGAATTTAATTAAGTAAAAGCTATTTTTGGTAATAATATTTTATTTTTAAAAGTATATTATGAATTAAAAATAATTAGAATAATAAAAAATTTAGAAAATAAAAAGAATAGCTCAAAATGTGTGCAATTGTTCCCTGATCACTTGGGACCCCTTAAAATATTTTATCCTGATTTTTTTTAAATCAAAAATAATTTTTTTAAAGGCCTAACATCTATTTTCTTTATTTTCTCACAAAAAAAAATATAATAAATTAACTATAAATCATAAAAATATTAAATTTATTCCTTTGACTTTCTTGGACTTATGAGGGTTCAATAAAAATTTATAAGTGATTTTTGATGATTAAAAAATATTTTTGTACTGAAATACTCATTAAAATGACCTTTAAATAATCTTAATATTTTTTGGAAAATGATGAAGTTTTGTTTAGGTATTCTTCTGACTTAGGCAAACCTTCAATAACTTTCCCACAAATTAAAACATCATTTGGATTATTATATTTTTGGGTTAACATAATAAGTTTAAATTAAATTAAATTTTGAAAAATCATAACTTTCGCCCTAATATTTTAATCAATCCAAGGATAGGATACTAAAAGATTTGCAAGACCATTTCAATTTTGCTTGAAGAATTATAGGGTGAGGAGCCCCAAGGGCAAGATAGTAATTTTAGGCTTTGGTGCCTTAACCAAAATTTAGGATTAACCAAGGGAATATGGGCAATTTTTGTCTTAATAAAAATGGTTGGGTGATTGAAACATGATGGGATCAAAAGGTAGAAACTCACTTACTACCTTTTTACAATATCAACAAAATCATAATTTCCCTAATCATCATGACTTGCAAGTCAATTAAGATCAAATGATTCTTAAGTGATGGGCTTAAGCTAGGAAGATGATAGTTCACTTGTCTTATACCTAAAATTGTTGATGATGTGATCCTTCAATTAGAATATATGTCACTTAAACCAAGATTTTAACCACCGCTATTCTACCCCATTATGATTGTTAAGGCCTTGATATGACCTAGGCTTGATGTTTAAACTCAATTGATTGGATTTAGAAGATAATATAATCAGGTATTAACATCATTTTAAGCACTCCAAGTCCATTTGTGATGGGCACCAAATCTTTATTGACTTGAACATGCCTTAGGGGCACCCACCCACATAACTCTTAAATGCAATATCAAATGATTATGTGTCCTATCCTTTGAATAATTGAATTGTCCAGCTTCACTGAGCAACGGGGTTGTCGCACTCTATCCTTGGATGATTAATGAAATAATATGATGAAGTTATAAATGAACTCGAAATAATTTAAGAGATCCTCAAAGTAGTTCAGGGTCATTCCCCAAACACTTTGAAATCTTTTGGATATTTTGAAGGGCAAATTGAACTTGCCAAATTTTGTTCTAAAATCACCCATTAAGAGCTTTGGTGGCTCAACAAAGTCATAACTTGGGGTCTTGTTTCTATACCTTCATTTACTTCAAAAATTTCAATTCTTTGCAAAATTCTATATATATACACTGCCAAAGCTAACCTTTCAAGTAGAGGAATGAGAATAATTAACAGGTACACATTTAAACTATTGCATTTACCTTTCCATACTTCTTGTCTTGAACTTGCATGTAAAACAATGATGTCACCCTGCATGTCAAAACCAAAAAAGTTAGGATAGCTGCAAAACCAAAACTAAAATTTAAATATTAATCACAAACAAAACAAAACAAAAATTACAACTAAATTAAAATGTCTCTATCAGATTATCGTGAAACCCTCGGAAGAGGTAACCTACGGTTACTAACGAGACTTCCCATGGTCTAAACGAGAGTACAAAACTCATTAATTTGAGTTTAGTAAATTCATTAGGAATAAGTGAATCTTAAAGAGAATAGTTGTGCCGGAACGAGGGAACCGTAGGATCCTAACCGATGTCACTTTAATCAACTTTAATATTCCCCATAATATTTAAATAAGTATAACCTTAGGAAACATTTGATATGAAATCATGAATTGAAACATTAGAATATTTAAACTCGCCACGACAAGGAGCTTAGAGTTAGCATTGTGGGCAATATGACTATCTTCAACAGCAAAATATTTCTCTATCAGCTAAACCATTCCTTAGAATTAAACAACCAAGCCATATGACTTCAAGGTTGCATGTTTGGTGCGACGTAAATCCTCAACTTTTTTTAGGCCTTCATATAGCTCTACTACACAATATAAGCCCTAACTAGTTTTAGGATTCCGAGGTTGTCGTTCGTCACAACCTAAATCCTCATATCTTTTAGGCTATTTATGTGATCATTTCACATGGATGTAAGCCCTAATTAATAAAATTGGCAGGATAGAACATCTAAATATTTCTCCTTCAAATTGAAGCCAAACCATAGGGTAGCTTGTGAAGTCACCGAGACTCTTCTCCAGATTTGTGACATCCCCTAATCTCTCCTCTTTTGGATTCCAGAAATAAATGTTCAAATTATGAGTCATTACCCTTTCACACCTCTTCGTCTGATCTCATTAAAAAAGTCCTATTCCTTTAAAATCCTTGAAGATAATATCCCATGATTTTTATCGTTAGTTTTCTTAGGGGACCTCAGTTATCCAGGATGTAATTAACTGAAGGGGTTTGCCCTTATAAGAAACTTTTTTGAACCTAGCTTAATATAAACTCTATTTAATTTTTCATATTAAATAGGGGAACTTGATGGCTTATAATAAAATTGTATTCACAGACCAAACAGATGTCATAAATTTCTTAGTTTATTTGATTAAGCCTATATGTGTGTGTGTGTGTGTGTGCGCGCGCGCGCGCGCGCGTGTGTGTGTAAATAAAACTCTTCCAAAGTGGGTGGCAGGATTTCGATTCCAACAAGCGACAGCTTCCAACGGGCAACTCCACAACTTTTAAGTGCTGACACCCTCCCAACGGTCGGCTGCCATTATATTTGGGTAAAATTATGAGTAACATGTTGCAACACAGGCTTAGGGCACCAATTATCCAACCAGAAGTGGATCTTTCCATTGCCCAGATCCCATAAGAAAAGTTTTTCTGCAAAGGTTCTAATCTTTAAGAGGCTAACCCAAACTTTGAAGTCCCCAATTTTCATGGTTACCAATGTAGGATAAATCCCCTTGCAATATTTTCCCATCATAAATTTTTCACAGAGTTATTTTTGTTATCTAAATTTAATCCAAAGCTTGCAGAGACTGATTTGTTGTAACTGAGGTAAGCCTTTGAAGCCCAAACCACCAACAACAATTGGTCTAACAAATTTCTTCCTGCTAACC
>NEWO01000187.1:838375-863807 GCA_003013225.1 Phalaenopsis aphrodite | reverse complement strand
CACTTGAATGATATTTCTGTTGAGGAGGAGATTAAAATAGCCTTGAATTCCATAGACAGTTCCAAATTTGCTAGCCCTGATGGGTTTACTGCAGACTTCTACAAGAAAGCCTGGGATGTTATCAAGGTGGAGGTGATCAAAGCTATCCAACATTTTTTTAAAGGTAACTCTCTACCTAATTATTTCAGTGCTTCCACTATTGTCTTCATTCCAAAGACTTTTATCAAGGAGAGCTGGAACCATTACAAAACCCTGATACTTAATAATGTTATAAGCAAAACTATTAGCAAAATTAATGTACACAGACTCCATCCTGTATTACTTCAACTTGTCAGCAATAACAAAGCTGCTTTTGTGAAAGGCAGAAATATTGGGGATAACATCCACATGGCTCAAGAACTTCTACATGATTTGGAGAAACCTTATAGAGGGGGAAACACCATTTTTAAGCTTGACTTGAAGAAGGCTTATGACATGGTGAACTGGGATTTCATTATAGAATGCTTGGAGGCTAGGGTTTTTCCAGGGACTTATGTTAGATTATTAAAAGATGGCTGGAGGATAATACAAATTCAGTTTTATAAATAGAAAAGTTCATGGGCTCCTTAAAGCTTTTAGGGGACTCAAACAAGGGGACCCTTTATCCCCCACCATTTTTATCCTGGTCCTGGATTATTTCTCTAAACTTATTGCTTAGAAGGAGAATAGAAAAAGCTTCAATACTTATCACAACAGAGCTAAGATGGATATCAGCCATCTGATCTATGTTGATGACATTCTAATGTTAGGGCCACTAAGTCTGCTACCAAGTTCATTATTGAGTGTCAACAACATTTTCAACAGGTGTCTGGCCTTATGTTAAACAAGGATAAATGTGAGATTTTGATCAGTAAAAGAGTCTCCCTACCAATCAAAAAATGGATGCACTCTTACACTGGATTCTCTAGCTTGAGCCTCCCCTTCAAATATTTTGGGATTCACTTGATAAGAGGAAGAACAAAGTTGATTCAATTTGATGAGGTTATTGATAAGATAATCTCTACTCTTCAGGGGTAGTCTAACTCCTATTTGTCCAATGGTGCAATGATCACCCCCCTTAAGAGCATTCTTACCTCTATCCCTTTGTATGTACTCCAAGTGGCAACAATGAAAAGAAGCACCTCTTTGATGATGGAAAGAACCTTCAACAGATTCCTTTGGGCTGGGAACAGAAAACAAGTGTCTTGGGCAACCTGGCAAAAAGTGGCTAAACCTTGGGAGGCTGGTGGTTTGGTTTTTAAAGGATTACACCTGATGCAACACATCAACTTGTGTAAACTTTGGATTAAATTCAGACAAAATGAAAGCTTTTGGGCCAAGTTCATGTAGGACAAATACTGCAAATTTGATCACCTTGGGGAGGTCCCTAGGAAGGTGGGAGATTCCAGAATTTAGATTCAGATGCTAAATTTTAGGGAAGACATTGAAAAGCTGCTAAGATGGGAGCTAGGCCAAGGGGATATCAATTTTTGGAAGGACAATTGGTGCCCTACAGAATACTTGGAACCTTTGCAGGATGAAAAGGATGGAGATTTGCTGGTCAAAGACTGTTGGAATGGAAATGTTTGGTCTGAGGACACTTTGACGAGTATCCTGAAGGAACATTTGGTCAGCTCCATTTCAATTATCCAATTTGATAGGAATAACAAAGATCAACTTAATTTGTGGAACAGAACAAGGGCAAGTATTTCAAAGGATATCCAGAATAATTTGTACAGCTGGGACAACTGCCAGTGGAATGTATCCTCATGCCAAAAACACCTTACCCCTTCCATGCTGTTCTTTTCTTGGAGAGTCCTAAAAAATTTACTTCCTACTGTTGATATCTTGAAACTAAAAGGTCTAAAAGGGCCATCTAGATGCCATCTCTGCAAGCTTGATCAGGATTCTAGGGATCACTTATTTTTCAGGTGTAATTTTGCTAGGGAGGTTTGAAATAGATTGACCTCCCAAATGAGTATTAACCTAATAAATATTGGTTGGGATAATATTATAGCTTGTATTAAAGATTGGCAGGAGCTTAACCTCATGTCAATCCCCTTCATTGTTGCTTGGTTCCTCTGGATGGCTAGGAACAAGGCCAAACATGAGGAGAGGGAGGTCAGCACTACAAGGGTGATGATTAATTGTTTGGCACATCTAAATAAGCTGATAAGTTGGATGAAGTTCCCTAAGATCCTACAGGCCTTACCCACCATGGATTCTAATAATATTAAGATCATCAAGGTTAGATAGGAGAGGCCTCCTTACCCATTCATTAAAATCAATACTGATGGAAGCTACGCAAACAAGAGAGTAGGTATTGATGGGATTTTTAGAGGTCACACAGAGCATACTTTGCTCTTCTATAAGACCCCATATATTGTTGAAGATGCTTTGGACACTGATGCTCCTGCTCTTTATTGGGCCTGAAAATTTGCTAAGGATAACAAGTGGAAGTTGATTTTTGCTGAAGTGGACTCCTCCCGGCTGGTGGAACTGCTGACTAGCAAGATTTCTTCCCCTTGGCACATTAACCAGTGGATTCACAAGATTAAAAAGCATAGCCTTGAAATTAAGATTCAGTTCTCTTTTGTGTATAGGGAAGCAAACAGGTCTGCTAACTTCCTGGCTATGGAGGATGAAAATTCTGAGCATGCTGAGGTCTCCACAATCCTCTCCCCCACTACACATGTTAACTCAAGGGGACAAACTCCAAATTCCTTACGTAAGACTGCAAAAATGAATGCTGGAACGATTGTTAGTGGCCATGAGTCGTGCTGGTCTTCCATGGAGGCTGAGCTCTTTGTCTCTTATTTGTTTGTCTTGTTTGGGGGTAAACTTGTATTTTTGATTACTTAAGTTTGTTATGTTGGAGAGGGCTCCTCCCTAGGCTGTTTAATTTTTGGTGTATGCTTATATATAAGTGTATATATATATATATACCTTTTTTAAGGGCTCTTTTTGTGGATTGGTCTCCCTCTTTAGGTGAGAGGCATTTTGTTATTTGGGACTTAGACAGGGGACCTTCCCAATATATATATATATATATATATATAAATATATATGGCCGCTTGACCAAGTTTTGCTCTGCTAAGGTTTGGGCACTGATGGCTTTCTCGGGCAGTACAAGGGAGTTGGGTGGAGGTGTTGTGATCTTCTTCAAGGAGTTTTGTTGGATTAAAGTGTTGTTTGGGTGTTTCTTTTTGGTTGGGGCTTTCCCAAGAAATAAACTTTGAATTTTTGCTACTTTTACTCTACCAACTTGGGAAGCTTTACTAACAGATTATTGTTCCATTGCTTTCCTTGTCTGGTGGACTGATTTTTTCAACTTAGGCTGGACCTTCTATTTGGACTGTCACTGGTCTTGCTTTTCGCACATTTTGCTGTGCTCCTGGTTTTCTATCCTTTTTTTGGATTTTCTATTTTCTGCTTCTATTTTGGTTTTTCCATATCATTGACTTATCTCATTGATGTTGAAACCAATGCCCGATGGATAAAGTCCACTTTTACTGATGTTGTTGGGAGTGGGGTTGAGGTTCCTAAATCTTTTGAGCATTTGGTTTTTCCTCAGAATTTACATGCAACTGCTATAGGGAGGGGAGTTTGCCCTTTTGTTAATCCTTGCCATTCTTTTCTCTACTCAGGAGATTAATGATCTAAATGCATCTGTATATTTTACTATAATTGGGAAATTCCAATATGGGCACCCTAAGATGGATTTTGTAAGGAGATATTTTTATGAGTTAAAGCTTAATGGCTCAAGGAGGTTGAAATTATTAGATGGCAAGCATCTATTAATTACTCTCTTCACTGAGGAAGATTATGCTAGAGTTTTTTCTAAACAAACCTTTGTTATTAATGGAATCCATATGAAATTTATGAAGTGGACACCTGGTTTTGACCCTGGTAAGAAACCTCCAGTTGTTCCTATTTGGTTCAAATTCCCTAACCTTCCAATACAATTTTTTCACCAAAATGCACTCTTTAGCATCAGTAGAGTACTTGGTTGCTCTTTGAAAATTGATGCCCAAACTTATAATAAGGCAAGGCCTACTGGTGCTAGAGTCCTTGTTGAATGGGACATAACACTCCCTGATATTGAAAGGGTATGGATTGAGACTGAAGAAGAAGGTTTCTGGCAAAGGGTAGTGGTGGAAAATAACCATATCTATTGTTACAATTGTAAAATGTTTGACCACAACTTGGAGAAGTGTTACGGACTTCATCGTCCATCTAAAAAGAAGATTTTAGTGGAGAAGACTATTGCTGATAAAAATTTAAAGGCAGTAGTACAAGTAGAGCCAAGAAGGGTTGAAGATGTAGTTGTAGAAGCTGATACTACTGCAACTGTGACTGACCAGCATATTATTGAGCAGATGGAAATTACTGCTATTTCTACTGACAGTAGACTGATGGAAACTACTATACCAGATGACAATTTATTGAATATTAATCCTATTAGGATTGATGAGCCTACAATCAAAATTTTAATAAATGTTTTAACTGATGATTGGCAGGTTCAGAGAAGCAATAAGAAAAAGAATGGCAAATTAGATGTGAAACAGCCTTTGGATGGGCCCTCCAATGCCCAACCTAGGACTAGGGAGAAATGGAGGGCCTTTTCCCAATGATTAAGTTTTTGTGTTGGAATATCAAGCGCATTGCTCACCCTCCTCTCTCAAGAGATTAATACATCTTGTTAGATTTCATAAAATTTGGTGCTTTGCTATTTTGGAACCCATGGTCACTGAAGTCCCATAAAATTCTAAAAAAAGTTCCTAAATTCACTCATTTTACTAATACTAATAATAAGATTTGGCTCTTTGCTAGAGCTGAGCTTAACTGAACTGTTCTCTAGAATCAATCTCAATTAATTCATATTCAATTTTCTATTGGTGCTCATGTTGGATATTCAACTTTTACCTATGCTAGCAGCATTGCTCATCTTTAGACTACTCTTTGGTCTGAACTTCTACAAATTGGGCAATCTATTAACTTTTTTTGGATTCTTGGGCAAAACTTTAATTGTGTTTCATCACGTAAGGAAAGAAGAGGTGAAAGACCACCTTTATTATATTCCATGAAAAGATTTAATGATTTTCTAGCTGATTCTTCTTTATTTGATTTGGGTTACATGGCCCTGAGTTCACTTGGAGAACAGGCTCCATGTGGGAAAGGCTGGATAAAATGATAGGGATTTCTAGATGGCTTTAGGCATTCCCTTTTACTATTATTTCTCACCTTGCCATGACTCAGATCATAGGCCTCTTCTTAGCTCTAGTCAAAATGTAGAAAGTCCTAAAAGACCTTCTTTTAGATTTCAAAAAATGTGGACAAGATCATCCTAATTTTAATGGGGAAATTGCTAAGGTATGGAGGCCTACTGGTGGTGTTAATCCCTGACTCAATCTTTGGCATCTTCAAAAGAAGGTGGCAGCTCATTTACAATAGTGGAATTGGAATAATTTTAGAAATGTACATGAAAATTTGATTGTTGCTTAGAATAAAGTTTTGAATATGTAAATTGAGTTTCAAAGGGGAGTTTGCTCTGAGTTTTATTTTCATAAAGCTAATGAGGAGCTTTTGATGCAAATTAATTATTCTGAATATTTTCTGAAACAGAAGGCTGCAGTTACAAAATTCACTGCTGGAGATAGAAATTCTAGCTTTTGTCATGCTTGTATTAACTTCAGAAAAAAGACTAATATGACTTTATCCATTACTGATTCTACTGGCCATTGTTTATCTGATGCAAATGCTATTGCTCAAAATGCTGTCAGTCACTTTCAAGACCTATTCAATGACCAGACAGCTTCTAGAACGCAGATTAATACTGAGCTTTTATCTAATTGCCAGGAGTACTTTAGTAGATTGAATTTGAGTCAAATTCCTTTGGACAATGAAAATAAAGCACCATTAGACTCTATTGATGGCAACAAGGTAGCTGGACCTGACGTCTTTACTGCTAATTTCTATAAGACTGCTTGGCTAATCATTTGTGATGAGTTTATAACTGTAGTGCAAAATTTCTTTCAAGGGATAGATCCTTCTAGTTACTTCACTGCATCTACTATAGCTTTGATTCTAAAGAGTTCTAGCAGGAAAGGCTAGCGTGATTTTAGACCTACCAGCCTAACCAATGTTCTATCTAAGGTAATCAGCAAGATCATTGTTAATAGGCTCCAACCACACCTTCAGCAACATAGCAGCATTAATGAGGTAGCTTTTGTCAAAGGAAAGAATATCACTGAGAACATTTTGCTGGCCCACGAGCTCTTGTTGGATTTAGACAGAAAATGTAGAGGCGGCAAAATCATTTTCAAATTGGAAATCAAAAAGTCCTATGATACCATTTATTGGGATTTTATTTTGGATACTTTAACAGCTAGAGGTTTCTCAGGGGATTTCACCAACCTTATTAGCAGATGGCTAAAATGCAATAATCATTATATTCTAATTAATGGGCAGAGCCATGGCTTCTTCACTTCTTCAAGGGGAATCAAACAAGGAGACCCATTGTCTCCTAATATTTTTATTTTGGCAATGGGTTATCTTTCAAGTCATCTGAATCAAATGTTTCTTTCCTCTCATTATTTGGATTATCAACACAAATCTAATATTGGTGTGAGTCACTTGTCATATGCAGATGTGTTGGCCTCATTTTTGGTTTAGGTCTCATCTTCCACTTTAGTAGCCTAAGATCTAGCCATAAGACTTTCCTATTGACTTTTCTTAGAAAACTATAAAAGGCACCCTCACCATTAGAAATTATAAACTCTTCTTTACTCAACTTGAAGTTTCACATATTGGTCCTAACCTCTACCACTTAGTAGGTGGGGTCATTATGGGGGAGCTCAAGTAGAGTTCCTATAGGGCTATTTGACCTTAGGGTTTGGGTGTTGTTCTAGAGCTAATGCACTCACAACCCACACCCGCACTCACTCACTCACAACCCTAAACCTTAAATTTCTAACCTTTGTAACTTGAGCCTTTAGGAGACTCATGTAGGTGGTCCCCTAAACCTACTAGCTAGGCTAGGGTTTAGCTAAAACCAGTACATAGAGGACCCAAATGGGGTTTCAATTGGTCCGTAGCTCATTTATGATGGTTAACTCTCCAATTCTACCAAAAATACCCACCTTGGCCCTTTGGCCCTAAACTCCCCAGAATTACCTAAATACCTTTGAAACCCTAAATTTGGCCAAAATTCTCAAATTTACCCAAAAATACTCAAATTTGATCAGAAATCATTTCAACACATTTAATACATCCAAATTACTCAAAATTACCAAAAATTGCCAAATTACCAAAATGCCCCTTCTAGGGCTTAAAATTTAAAAAATTCTAAAAAATATAAAAAATTTCCAAAATATTTCAAATATTCCTTATTTCATTTTTATCAACTACCACATGACCCAATTTGGCAGATTTGGCCATCTTTGACCAAGATCCCCAAAATTACCTTTCATAGCCCAACTTTTCCTAAATTCAACTCAAATGTCCATCAATTTGACCCCAATATCAATCATAAACTCAAATAACCCTTAATATGACCAAAATAAACCAAATAAAAGCCTAATTGGCCCATTATTTGAGCCCAATTTTGATTTAAGCGAAACCCTAAATTTTGGTCACATGACCTAATCTCATCAAATTGAACCCATAGTCCACTCAATTGACCAAAATTTATGTTGAAAACTCTTTATAACATTCCTAAAAATCAAAATTGACCATCACTTAGTCTTGATGAAGCCTTAATTCCATTGAATTTTCACCCAAATCCAAAAAAGCCACAAATTTTGCCCCAAATTGACTATTTCTCCAAATTTCACCAAACTGATTGCCTTAACCCAAAAATTGGCACCAACTTATGTTGAAAACACTTCATGAGGTTCCTATTGACCATTTTCAACAATAAATTTGGACTTAACCCAATGCTAACCCAATATAGAGCCAAGTCTAGCCCAACATGCTCAAATTGAATAAATCTCCAAATCCTTCAAGTTAACCCTCCAATTGAACTCAAAACCCTTTCCATCCTTCACCAAAATTTTTCCTTACAATCATCTACACCAAATGCAACACTTTATTGGGCCAATTGACATCTCTATCCTAACCCAACTTCAAGTTTTGGTCATTTGTACTCACTTGGACCCATTGCCTACATAGCCAAGCAGACGTGGCATCTTGCAGATGTGGAAATAAGAGAGCAGCCCCTCAGTCATAGATAGTCACCATGGCAGAATTGGACAAGATGAGCAAAGTAAAGAAGTGTGAATTTGAATTCTACCAAAAATTACAGGGAAAATTTTTGTCTGAGAGTGATGAAAGAAGAATTCAAGACTTCGGTTTTGACTTGAGTGACAGAGGTTGAGGTCGTATACTAATGGAAAGAACTTATTTAGAACCATGAAATTTAATGTGTGGAAAAGGCAAGATAACCATCCAATGTGGCTGCTGCTACATTTTCACCAAAGACAGACAAGGGAACCCCCAAGGTATCTTAAAAAATGATGAAGTGGATCCTATGCCTTTTGATATAAAGTGGATGATAAAAAGGATTGTCGGATGGAGTACACTACCAGTTGTATAATCAATAAAAAGTTGCATTCCCAACAATTGTATAATCAACATCTACGATGAAGGAGCTTGTATTCCCCCACACATATATCATCATGAATTTGTTAGAACATTCTGTACAGTCTCGTTCATGAGCAAGTTCAATTTTCTGTTCGGGAAATAAATTGATGTTTTTAGCCCTGAGGAATTTAGAGGAGCTATTGAGAATCTAGTGTCGATGGGTTCAGTACTAATTCTGAAAGGAAATGGAGCAGACTTAGCCAAGCACTGCAATCCAGGGGTATGATACTGCAGAGTGTCTATTACGTTCAAAAGTATGGATGAAAAGATTATGCCACATGAGTTTCGAGTAGATCCACAGTTATAGGAGTTGCGCCGGTACGAGCTATGAGATAGTTGCAGCTCTAAGTACACATAAAAGGAATTCTTTTCATGGAGTGTGGCTTAGTAGGTCAGCTTGATCAAGAGCTCGTCCCATAGGGGATACATAGACTATATTTTGCCAACTTTTTGTACTCCGTCAGAGCAACATATATGATATGTACTCGGCATATGATGTTTCAGATGTATTCAACACGATTGTCTCTTTTGAAGCTTTCAGCATGTATTCATTCTGTAACATCTGTTTGAAGCAGATTAATGAAATTTCTTTCTGATTTAAACATATTCATCAAATTGCACTTTTGTTCGATTTATAAAGAGCCGTGATACCATACTTTGTATCTAAATTACAATGAATAAAGAACAATATGATGAAAGTTTGATATTAAAATTTAAACTTGTTTTGAAAATCAACCAAAAATAGTTAAATTTTGAAAATGTAAATTCATAATTAAATGTGATAAAGATAACAATAAAAAAAAATTAAAAAATTGCTTGAGTTTGTTTCTCTCGAGTTCGAGGTTTCTTACTTTCTGCTTTCACAGCATGACTATATTTGTCCATATCAATTTCTTCACATTTCCACGGAGTCTTTTACTCCTCACAAATCTCTTCAATCTTTCTGCACCACTGTCAATCCTCATGTCCCACATAATTGTGGGCTCAACATCACAAACCCCTTTGAACTATGTTCACTTTGTTCTCGGGAATATGCCAGCACTCTGATTCCAAATCTTTTCTTCAAGATAGGTTTTATGACCACCTTAAATGAAGTATGACATCGTTATCTCATATTTCTCTACATTTTACAAATTTTTAATCCTTGCATAAATTAAATCTCATCAAAATCTCATCTTTCTATTCGGGATAAGCCTTGTTGACCTCACTTTTGGTTGAGGTCCAATTTTCCCTCTTTAGTAGCCTAGGGTCTAGCCATAGTACTTTCTTGATGACTATTCCTAGAAAACTAAAAAACTGATCCCTCACCACTAGAAACTCTAAACTCTTCTTTGCTCAATTTGAAGTTCCACATATTGGTCCTAACCTCTAACACTTAGTAGGTGGGGTCAGTATGGGGGATGTCAAGGAGAGTCCCCATATGAAAACTTAACCTTAGGTCTGACTCTGGGTGTTGGTCTGGATCTAGTTAACTCACTTACACTCACAATCACCTACGTCCACTTACAACCCTACAATCCAAAATTGTTGACTTTGATCCCTTGATCTTTTGGGAGACTCATGTAGATGGTCCCTTAGACCCACTAGCCCTAGGCTAGGGTTTAGCTAAGACCAGTGCATAGAGGACCCAAATGAGGATTTCATTGTTCCATAGCTCATATAAGGTGGTTGGCACCGTAATTCTACTAAAATATCCAACTTGGCCTTTTGCCCTCAAATCCACCCAAATTACCTCAATGCCCTTAAAACCTTAACTTTGGCCAAAATTCTAAAATTAAGCCAAAATACCCAAGTTTATTCAAAAACCATTTCAAAATATCCAAATTGCCCAAAACCACCCAAAATTGCAAAAATTACAAGAATACCCTCAAATTTGTCAAAATTACAAAAATACCATTGACACCCAAAACTTTCCCAAAACATCCAAAATCACTTTAAATGTCTCGAAAACCAATTTGAAACCTTCAATTCAACGCAAGTTGGCCAATTTTAATATTTTGACCAAAATCCCCAAATTGCATTTAAAGGCTCAATTTACCAAAATTTATCCAAAATGTCCATCAATTTGGCCCCAATTCCCGTCAATTTCAATCCTAAACTCAAATTCATCTTTTATATGATCAATCCAAACCAAATCAAAGCCTAGTTGACCCATGCTTTGAGCTCAATTTTGATACAAATCAAAACCTCCAATTTTGATCCTATGACATAATCTCACCAAATTCAACCCCGTAGCCTACTCAATTTGCCTCAATTTGAATCCTAAATTCTTCCTAACAGTCCTACACATCAAATTAGACTCTCAATTGGCCTTGGTCAAGCGTTAATTTCACCCAATTTCAAACCACATTTAGAATCCCCAAATTTGCCCCAAATTGGCTATGTCCTCAAATTCCACCAAATTGAATGACCTAACCCCAAAATTGACACCCAATTGAAGTTGAAAACCTTCATGAAACTCCTATAGAGCTTTTTTAATAATCAATTTAGACCTAACACAACCATAGCCCATCCTGGACTCAGTCTAACCCAACACCCCTAAATTTATCAAAATCCCAAAATCCTTCAAATTGAGCTTCCAATTGAAATCAAAATTACATCAATAATTCACAAAAAACCTTAATGACAATAATATACACAATGTTAATCAATCAATTGAGCTCCATGTCATGGATAGCTTAACCCAAACCAAACTTCTAGCTATTTTGACCCAAATTGAACTCATGCACTAAAATTGACTTAGCCATTCTTAAGCCACCTAATTAATGACACCACAACCAGCAAATACAACCTATGGACCAGGTTAAACCCATCGAAACCAGCTAAGATGATCTATGTACCAATGGTCCTTTGATTTAAGGGAATTCACCCCATGTTTGGCCTAAAATCAAATATCTTGGCCATCATCACTTACCCTAAAGATTTAACCATCATTAAGCACCCTTTGGCCTCCCTAAGCCAAGACGTCACCATACCCTAACCAGCCAACTCCTCAGCCGCCACAAGCAGCCAGCCCAAGGGAGCCCCAAGTGGCTAAAACCCAAACTTAAACCTCCCTGACTTGGCTTACTCTCATTGGCCATTAGATTCTTTCTTCCATCAACCTCAACAAGCTTTAACACCCAACTCCCAGCTCTGAGCTCCACCAGACAGCCATGGCTTTAAATGGAGCCCTCCACGGCAAAAAAAGAGAGTGCCTACAATTGTAAGGAAACATTGTTAAAATCTCACCAGAGCTTCTCCAAACCATCCCAAGTGCAGTCCCCTTGCTCTCAGCCACTGGTAACCACCCATTAGAGCCAATTTCTCCATTGAAAATGGCCCTAAAACTAGGACACATCTCTCCACTCCACCATAGTGCACAAAACTTCAATTAATTGTGCACACACCATCTCCATTTTGAAAGAGGCTAATTCCCTACAAAACCCCCCTCTCAAAATAGCCTCTAGCATAACTCTAGACCAACACCTGAAAGCGAGCTTAATTAAAATCATACCTAGATAATTCGTACTAGCATAGCTTTAGACCAACACCTGAAATTGAGCTTGATCAAAATCATACCTAGACAATTCACCAAGGCTTCAGACTTCATGTGGAGGTTTGTTGAGTCCAATCAAAGCTGACACAACCATCTGATTGAGGCCTCCCCTCTCATACAAAGGTATTGAATCCCAACCCTAATCTGAGCCTTTTTTATTCTCCATATGTATTTACTATTTTTCATACAGTATAAACCATATAGATGTGTTCATCTTGAGTAGATGAAGGTATAGAAATAAACCCCCTGCAATTTGGTTGATTCTAAGCAAAGATTTTAAGGTTTTTGTGTGAACAGATTATGAGATATGTCACTTGGGGACGATGAATGGATGTAGTCCAATCACGCGTTTATCGACTGGACAGTCCATATGAAGTCGAACAAGGATATGGTCCGTAAAGTGAGGTCTGCATGGCAGATATGTGGCTGGCGGTGTTGAATGGTGGAGTGCCGTATGTTCTTTCGGAGCCTCCTAGGATCCAGTTAGTGTCGTGCACAATAAGTAGAAAAATCAAGATTTTTGAATTATTTTAAATGCCTAAACTTGAAAAATCCATATATTTCTCTAGAAAAATCATAAAAGTAAAATAAGAAAATCCACTTGCTCGGTGAAAGAGAAGAATAATGTGGACTAGAAATAAAAATTATTTTCCTATTCCCTGATTTTTAATGAATTAAATACGCTCTGGAGTATTTTAATTCATTATCATAAAAAATTGTTCACCATGACTTAAAATTTTTAAGGCTTATTCCTCATTAATGAGGGGATGATCTCTGATTTTTCTAGGGTCAGAGGGCAACTCTATACTTCTAGCCTTTATTTTCAAGCTAAGTTCACCATTTTGGCTATTTTAATTATATAAATAAAATATCAATTGGAAAATTGTGGGAATAATTTTAGTAAGTTTCCTATGGTCAGAGAAGTCTATGAAAAATATCATGATGCTTTGACTTATCTTGTAAATTTCAATATTTAAATAAATGTGAATATATTGTGTTAATTTTTGTAAATTATATACTTATAAAAATTTAACAAAATTAAACATACATTATTCATAAAAGTCATGTTTATTCACTGTAAAAATTTGAAAATTATTTGATTAAGTTCAAGTATTAAAATGGAATTTTCATACAAAAATAATTATAATAGATTAGTTGCACATGGAAAAATTATAAAAAGTTGTTTTCTGAGTTCTTTATGATCAGAGGCACTTAGACAAAATAAAAATTATTTTTTAGAAAATACTTAATTTTTTAGCCTTATTTTCAATTTTAAAATAATGAAAGATAATTAAAAATCTCAAAAATATCAAAATTTTTCAAAATGTGCCCAATTGTCCTCTCATCACTTGGGACTCATTAAAATATTTTTCCTAGTTTTCCTAAGTTAAAAATAAATTTTCAAAAGCTAAAAAGTGGATTTTCCTTATTTTCCTTTTAAAATAATTATAATAATTTAATTCTAAAAATCATGAAATTTTGTCTAAGTACTTCTCTGACCTAATGAAACCTCTAATAATTTTCTCATAAACAAAAAAAAACTTCATTTAGGAAAGTTAAAAAAATCAATTTTTAAAAAATCTTATTTCCCAACTTAAATAAATATTTAAATCAAATTAAATTTTGAGACGTCCACATATTCTCCTCTAAATATTGTAATTACCTCATGTAAATGACACTCTAAACCCTCAAAGTCATTTGAGTTGTGTTTAGCGAGTTATGAGCGAAGTTCTCTAGCATGAAATAGTTCTTTTAGACTTTGGTGCCTTAGTCAAAATTTAGGATTAACTAGGGGAAAATGGGTAATTTTGATCTTAATAAATATGTTTGTATGATTAAGATACAATGAGATTAAAAGGTAGAAACTCACTCACCACCCTTGCACAACAACAATAGAACCATAATTCCCCTAATTTTTATGACTTGGAAGCCAATTAAGATCGGACGATTCTTAAGTGATGGGCTTAAGTCGGAAAAATGATAGATTACTTTTCTTAAGCCCGAAGTTAAGGATGATGTGATCATTTAATAAGGAAACATATCACTTAAAATCAAAATTTTGATAATCAACATTTCACTTATCATGATTGTTAAAGGCTTAGTAGTGATCTATGCTCGAAATCTAAACTTAATTGATTGGATTTAAAAGATAACATGATTGGTGATTAACATATTGTTCACCTCATTTTTGGTTCAGGTTTAGTTTTTTCTTCTTTAGTAGACTAAGGTCTAGCCATAGGATTTTTTTATTGACTATTTTTAGAAAACTAGAAACGGCACTCTCACCACTAGAAATTTCAAACTCTTCTCTACTCAACTTGAAGTTCCACATGTTGGTCTCAACGTCTAAATACTTAGTAGTTTGGGTCACTAGGGGGGAAACTCAAGATGAGTCACCCTTAGGTCTGCTCGACCTTAAGGTTGACCCTAGGTGTTGGTCTGGAGCTGAGGCACTCACTAAACTTATCTGCACCCACAATCACTCACAATCCTGAACTCAAATTTCTAGCTTAGGTCCCTTGATCTGTCGGGATACTCATGTAGATGGTCCTCTAAACCTACTAGCCTTAGGGCTATGCTTTAGCTAAGACCACAACATTGAGGACCCAAAATGGGATTTCCATTGGTCCACGGCTTATTGATGGTAGTTGGCACTCCAACTCTACCAAGATACTCAACCTACCCTTTTGCCCCTGAGCACTCCAAATTACCTAAACATCGTTGAAAACCTAAACTTTGCCAAAATTCCCAAGGTTACCCAAAATACCCAAATTTGATCAAAATTATTTCAAACCTTTTGAAAACCTCCAAATTATCAAAAATTACCAAAAATCTCCAAAGATGGCCAAATTACCTAAATACCCCTCCATAGCCCAAAATCTCAAAAAATTCCAAAAATTCCCAGAAAATCTCAATAAGTCCCAACTATTCCAAAATTTATTTCTCTTAACTACAACATGACTCAATTTGGCCAATTTGACCATCTTTAACCAAAATCCCCAAATTTGCCTTTAAAGACCCAAATTTTCCCAAATCAAACTCAAATGTTCATCAATTTGATCTCAATTGACCCCAATTTCAATCCTAAACTCAAATTCACTTTTAATATGACCAAAATAAACCAAGTTCAAGCTTAATTGGCCCATGATTTGAGCTCAATTTTGATTTAGTTCAAAACCCCATTTTTGACCATATGACCTAATCTTACCAAATTGAACCTATAGCCTAGTCAATGGGAGCCAATTTATGTTGTAAAATCTTCATAACATTCAATTGGACTTGGTGAAGCCTCAAATCTATTTGATTTTGGCCTAAATCCAAAATTCCCAAATTTAGCTTCAAATTGGCTAAGTCCCCAAATTTCACCCAATTGATTTTCTTAACCTCCAAATTGGCATCCAATTCATGTTGAAAACTCTTCATGAGGTCCCTACTGACCTTTTACAGCAATCAATTTGGACTTATCACAAGGCTAACTCAAGCTAGACCTAACCCAAGTCCAACATGACCTAATTGATTAAAGTTCAAAATTCCCTCAAATTGATCCTTCAATTGAGCTGAAAACCACATCCATCCTTCACCAAAGTTGTTCCTTATGATCATATATACCAAATAAACCAATTAATTGGGCCAATATACATGGCTAGCCTAGAACAAACCCAAGACTTGTTCATTTGCGCCCATTTAGACCCATGCACAAAATGTGACCTAACCACCCTAAAGTCACCAAATTAACTCCACCCCAGCCATTAGTTGGACTTAGTGACTAGTCCAAACACTATGAAGCCGCCTAAATCATGCCATTGAGAAAAGGTCCCCCAAATTAAGGGATGTTATTTCCAAAAATGCATGTGCTTAAGATATCCTTATCAAAATTAAGTATTATTGCACTAAATTATTGTGACACATTCTCCTGGGTTCCCTTAGCTCCTAGCCACCTCTCCCTGGCCACCTGGCCAGCCTAGTGGCCGGAAAAGCTCAAAACAGAGAGCCACCCACCACAATGCACCAAAACTTGTGCTCTGAGAGCCACTCCATGGCGATTTTTATAAAAACTCACCTCCACGACCATGGTAGAAATGCTAAAATTTTTCTCGAGAGCCTCCCGAATCACTCACAGAGCTTCCTTGAGTTCTCCACATCCCATTCCAATCACTCCACTGCCTTGATTCCCCCTGTATAACCGTAATTTTAAGCTTAAAAATTAGGATAGAAATAGGACATCTCTCAAAACTTCACCAAACTTTAATTGCTTGTGCCCATACCATCATAACAGCAAGAGAAGACAAAGCCTCATCAAATTACCCTCTGAAATATCCTCCACCATGGCTCTTGACCAACACCTGAAATTGAGCTTGGTCAAATTCATACCTTGGCCTTACACGACAGCAAGAGGCTTAAAACCTAGCCTCTTTGGCCCCCAATGAATGTGCTGAGCACCTCTCATTGAAGCCTCCTTTCTTAGAGCAAAGGTATAAAACTTCTCCTCTGCCCGAGCCTATTTTGATTCTCCATTTACTTGGGCTTGATTTCATGTCACATTAACCATATGGATGTGTTTGTCTCACTAAGACGAGCATTTTTTAAAAAATTCACTTAATTTGGTTGAGAAATGAGAGAGATCATAAGCCTTAAAGATGGAAGGCTCTCGGCCTAAGCCATTGGGGATGATGACCACGCGTCGTCCAATCGCACATGTATCAAATGGATGGCAAAGATGAAGCCGAAGAACGCTTCTTTACATAAACAGTGAGACGTGTGGTTGCTGGAGTGGACGACGACGTCAAATAGGAGCACGCCGCGTGGAGTTTTGGAGCTGTCTAAGATCTACATGGTATCACTTGGATAAGTAGAGAAATAGGGCTTTTTCTATTTATTTAAACTACCTAAACATCAAATATCCATAACTTTGTGTAGAAAAATCACAAAAATAAAATAAAAAATCTCTCTTGCTCATTTAACAAAGGAGAATAATGTGGAGTAAACTTCAAGTCCATTTGGAGCATAAAGTATTTTTAATTAATTAAACACTGTTTGGGATCATTTGATTCTCCATGCATATTGATACATCACCTTGGCTTGAAATTTTGGCATATTGTAGCCTCTTTCAAGGGAAACATCCTCTGATTTTCCCAAAGTCAAAGGAGGTTCTTACACAGAAATCCTTATTTTTCAAGTTCTTGCACATTATTTCCATAAAATAATCATGGAAATTAGCATATTGAATAGAAGATTCTAAGAAAATTTTGGTAGATCCACCATGACCAGAGAAGCTTTTGGAAATAATTTCATGGGTCAAGTCATTTAAAATGCACTTAAATCTTACAAACACTAAATCACTAAAATAATTAATTTTGGAAAATATAAACATTTAAATGACTTGATTTTTTATCTCCACTGTGGCTTATGATCCAGAGAACTCACTATAAAAATTTCAAAATATTTTGAGTTCATTTGATAACTTAAGTTGATTTTTAAAGATAATACCACTTTTTACACTTAAATGATTTTTAAAAATCATAATATAACTCAAAAAATTATGAAACTTAGTTTTTTTGAGTTCTCTTTGATGAGGGATATTTTATAAAAATAAAATAATATATAGAGTAAAAACTTGATTTTTAGTTTATTTTAAATATTTAAAAATTCATAAAAAACACAAAAATAACAAAATTCATGGTAATGTTCTAAAGTGCATCCTAATCACTTAGGGACAATTAGAATATTTTTCTTGGTTTTATAAATAAAGATATTGAATTTCAAAGCTTAAAAATAACTTTTAAAGGCTAAATATGAGTTTTCACTAAAATAATTCCAATAAATCAAAGAAAAATTAGAAAAATATGAAATTTGCTCCTTGGATTCTCTAACCTTGGAGATATTTTTCAAAGTCACAAAACCTAATTTTCATCATTTAAAATATTTTGTTTTTATAAATAACCCAGAACATAGAATAATTCAGAAGAATCACAAAGAGGAAGCCAAACAACTCCGCTTCAACATCCTTCTACCACTCCCTTACTACGAGTTGGTGGAGGTTCTTCTAGTTCACGCACCTAAGGTCGAGGCCGGGGACGTGGACGAGGAAAGATCAATTTAATTGTTGAACGGACTAGGCCAACTATCAACATTGGCGATGAAGACAGTTCTGAAGATGAAATAATGATGACAAAGCAGAAGAAATCTTAGTACGAGATATCCCTAGAAGATACATAGAAGAATGAATATGAAACAATGTATGATCGAATGAACCATTATGTAAATACTATGACCCTTACTCCGATTTTCCTGTAAATGGTCGAGAGCTTAGAGGTCAAGGAAATTTGTAGTGTTGGTTCAAAGCTGATGAAATCTTAGCGTGCTTCTACCTCTACTGAGCTTGAAAAACATGTAAATTTGGATGTTGATTCTAATGAATTAATGGAATTGCCTTCTAGTTAATTCTCGCATTGTGTTCAAAAGTTAATTCAACAGGGACACTTAAAAAAATAAATGCCAAAAGATTAATTTCAACTTTTTGCAAAACTATGGAATGCTAAAAGTCAAACTCCCAATTCAAAAGAACGTCTCAGATTTGGTACAGTTGGACTAGTCGATGATTCTAAATTTTGCATGCTTGTTACTAGTGAGTCAGAAGAGGATTTCCTTGATGTAGAGGATGACCTTACTGATCAACCAATAGAAGATGCTCCGCCAAAATTTTAGGAGGAAATTAAATATAGTATCGATGAATTGAAAAAGATTAACCTCGGGACTAAAGAACGACACCGACCTACATTTATAAGTTCTCTACTTGGTGAAGAAGAATCTGCATAATTGGTCAAACTATTAACAGAATTTAAAGATTGCTTCACATGGAGCTACGATGAAATGTCAGGACTGTCTGCAGAGGTTGTAGTCCATAAACTTGCGGTGGACAAGAATATAACCCAGTAAAACAAGCTTCCAGGAGAATGCGCCTTGAAGTAGAAAAACAAGTCATCGTCGAAGTGAAGAAGTTGATAGATGCCAACTTTATGAAAGAGGAGCAGTATTCCATATGGTTGGCTAATATTGTACCTATTAAGAAGAAAAATGGACAGATCCGCGTTTGTGTTGACTTCAGAAATTTGAACAAGGCATCTCCAAAAGACGAGTTTCCACTACCTATACCAGAGATGATGGTAGATATCGCTTCAACACATGAAATTTTCTCCTTCATCGATGGATCATCGAGATACAACCAAATCAAGATGGCTCCCGAGGATGCAACACTTACAGCTTTCAGAACACCGATTGGAATTTTCTGCTACACAATGATGTCATTCGGCCTAAAGAACGCCAGAGCAACATATTAGCGTGCAATGACAAAGATTTTTGATGACCTCATTCACAACCAAGTAGAATGCTACGTGGATGATTTGGTAATCAAAAGTAAACAAAAAATAGACCATTTGTATGATTTGAGGATCACGTTTGAACGGTTACGATGATATGGCCTTAAAATGAATCCCTTAAAGTGCGTCTTTGGCGTTACCTCTGGGAAATTTCTAGGATTTATTGTCCTTCATTGAGGAATCGAGATCGACACAGATAAGATTAAAGCTATCTTGGAAATGCCTCCTCCAAAAACCTTGAAACAGCTACGTTCCTTCTAGGGGAAGTTGGCATATCTGAGACGCTTTATTTTTAATCTCTCAGGTAGGTGTCAGCCTTTCTCAGCATTAATTAAAAAGCGCGCCAGCGAGCCTTTAAGGACGTTAAATTATATTTAGTGACACCTCCTATTTTGGCAGCCCCTATCCTAGAGAAACCGTTGATACTTTATACCACGACTTTGGATGACTCTCTCGGAGCCCTCTTAGCCCAAGTTAATGATGAGGGTAAAGAAAATGCACTCTACTACTTGAGTCATCGTCCAATACCGATGGAGATAAGGTATCCACCTATTAAGAAGCATTATCTAGCGTTAAATTTCACCGCCAAAAGCTTTGACATTACATGCTTTCTCATAAGATTACCCTAATCTTGAAAGTTAATCCATTGCAATATCTGATGACCCGCCCAACACTCTCCAGAAGTTTGGCAAGATGGTCAAAGATCTTATTGCAATTTCATATAACTTTTGTTCCCCTTCGTGCTATCAAAGGATAGATACTAGCAGATTTTCTCGCTGCACACCCACTGCTAGCTGGGTCCTCTCTCAACGAGGAGTTACCATACGAGCAAATACTACAAATGGAATTTTCTAGTGTGCAACGCTGAGAAATGTACTTCGATGGTGCTTCATCAGCCAGGAAAGACAATAGATCAGGCACAATTATATCAGGAAAAGCAAGGATCGGTTTGATCTTTATTACGCCGGATAAGAGTAGTTGAGGTTCTCATACCACCTGACAGAGCCTTGCACCAACAATGAAGCAGAATATGAAGCTTTAATCACCGGATTGGAATTGACAATCTCAATGGATATAACAAACATTGTCATTTATGGTGACTCTTTACTTGTCATCCAGCAAGTCGTCGGACAATACATAATTCTGAAACCAAGATTAGCAGAGTATCATTATTACACAATGAAGCTCCTGGAGCAGATTCCTGAGGTGACTTTCTACCGGATTCCTCGGGGAAATAATGCCCATGCCGACGCTCTAGCAAAACTCGATAAGGAAATGGCATGTCCCCTAGAGGATTCCATCGAAGACACGATGTAAGGAAGACGAGTTTTGTCTTGAAATAACTTCAAAACTCTACACAAGATTGGAAAAGAAGAAACAATAAATACAGTTGCAGACATCAATGAAGATTGGCGTAAGCCATTTATAGAATATTTGCATATTGGAAAGCTACCAGAAGATAAGTTTGAGGCGCACCACACCACAAGGAGGGCTATGTCTTACGCCCTGGTAGGAAATGTTCTCTACAGAAGATCATTCGACCAGATGTGGCTACGGTGTTTGAGCAGAGCCGAAGCACAGAATATTGTCAAAGAAGTACATGCAAAATTGTGTGGTGCTCACCAGTCAAGGCCAAAAATGAAAATGAAGATCAAAAGACTCAGGTATTATTGCCCAACAATGATGTATGATTGCATGGATACAACCAGAAGGTGTCACCAATGCATAGTGCCTGGGGTGGTCTTACACCAGCCTCTAAATGTGTTACACCCAACTGTTACCTCGTGACCATTCAAGTGTTGGGGCATGGACATAATAGGTCCGATAGACCCTCCATCTTCCAGAGGACACATGTTTATACTTATCGCTACAAATTACTTCTCCAAATGGGCAGAGGTAGTAGCGTTACATGAGGTTACGACATAACACATCCTTCAATTTTCCAAAAGCCAAATCGTCTACTGTTTTGGAGTACCGCGAAGAATAATCTCTGACAATGGGACAACTTTCAAAAGTACAAAGATAAATAATTTTGTCAGAAGACATGGGATAGATTGGAGATACTCTACAATTTATTATCCTAGAGCAAATGGTCTGACTGAAGCTTTCAAGAAGACATTGGTACAGATTTTGAAGAAAACACTGGATGAAACAAAAGGGATTGGCACAGCAAACTATTAGAAGCCAGGTGGGCCTACCGGACAACTTTCAGGACTCCCACTTGGTGTACACCCTATGCGCTCGTATATGGGGCCGAGGCTGTGCTACCACTAGAAATCCAGACACCATCTTTCAGAGTCGCCGTTGCCAACCAACTCACAACAGAAGAAAGTACAAAAATCAGACTTGAAGAACTGGAGAGTCTAGAGGGAAAATGACTAGAAGGCGAACAACATTTGGAGCTCTACCAGGCGAAGATGGTACAAGCTCATGACCAATTGGTCCGCCCAAGGACATTCAAAGTTGGTGACCTCATGCTTGTGCTCAAAATACCTATTCTCACACACCACAAGATAAGTGGAACATTTGAGCCAACTTGGGAGGGACCATTTGTCATTGAGAAGGACTATACAGGAGGAGCCTACCAGTTAGTGGACTTCCAAGGCAAAAGACCCATGTTATCGATAAATGGACGATACCTAAAAACCTATTATGCAACCTGATGTTGTTCAATGTCGCTTGCCTCTGCTTTCTTTGAAACTTTGAAACTTTGATTATTTTAGGGTTATTTATGTTGTCAAATATCTATGACTGGGTCCAAATTTTGTAATTAACCTCATTATAATGAAAATTTTGAGAAATTTTTTATTATTTTCACACATTCTCTTTTCTACTTTTAAATTTAAATACCCTACTAAATTAAATGAAACTCACACATAAAATGAATGATCCTCTTCACCAAAACAAACTACAACTTACTTTAATAAATACTTTGTTTTGTTCTTGTTCATGCCAAACTTCGGCCCACTGACATTTTTCTGTCGTCTGCAGAAAAATATCAGGATAGAGGGTGATCTTTGCCTTCCAAGATGGCTGGAACCTCACTCTGAATGTGGAAATGGCGCCGCAAGGAGGTGTCATAGATTTCAACGTGGATTTCAACCAAGTGGATATGGACTATGTGGGTCCTCTAATGGACGTTGTCAGCAGTAAGAAAAAAGAGGAACTGCCTTCACTGTTGACAGTAACCACTCAAGGCAATGTGTCACGTAAAGGTAAAAAAATGATAGTAGAACGAGATCTGATGGAGGGGCCTAGCCGTCTACCCTCCATGGTAGCTACTCCAGCAAGGGACTTGATAGCTGCCTGTAATGAACGATTACCTAATACTCTGCTCCGTAGGACGCAGTACAGAAATGCCAGCTGAAAGAAGCAGAGAGCCTTTCTGCGACAGGAACGCAAATGCCAGAGAGACGTGAACAATTTGCTTACCCCCCATTCCTGAGGAACATATTTACGACACAGATCTGAGAGAAACTTCTGCCAGCCTGCCCACTACGGATGAAGAGTCAGGATTTGTGACAGAATCAGATGTTCTCCCAGTTCCAGATATCTTATGCAAGGTTTGCCCAACATGCAACGTTAAGGTACCAGCCGGGACATCAGTCACGAGTGCATTTGTAGAATTCCCGGATTGCAACGTTCTACATTTACAGTACTTCAATACATTAGAAGAATATACTTCAAGCACTAACAGGTCTCAGACTTCAGACATCACGATAGATGAGCCATATATCCTGCTAGGGACAAACGAATGTATACCTTCGAGCCCAGGGTCATACATCCCACTAGATACTGAATCTCATGTTCCGGATCAACCAACGCCAGTTTGGGTTCCCGCCAATGCTCGAAGGAAGGAATAACTGTCGACTCCTCGTATGATGGGATACTACAAAATAACTCAGGTGAATAAAAGAGAGTTTGAGTTTTATTAAGAAGTTCAGGGGAAGATCGTCAACATATTGAAAGACCTGGAGCTATATACTAGGGTTATTTCTGAAAGTGATGAGAAAAGCATTCTGGACTGTATCTTCGATTTGAAGGATAGTGGCCGAGTGAGCCTTCTCATGGAAAGGACATATTCCGAGCCAAAGAAATGGATGAGAGGAAAGGGAAGAATCACCATCTAATGCGACAGTTGCTATAACTTCACAAAAAACATACAGGGGAATTTGCCTGGGATCCTCAGATACGACCAAGTGGATCTGTTGCCACCAATGATAAAATGGATGATCAAGAGAATGGTCAAGTGAAATATTCTACCTGCTACTTATATTCCCAATAGTTGCATCATTAACATTTATGAAGAAGGTGACTACATTCCCCCACACATCAATCATCATGATTTTGTGATATCTTTCTGCAGGGCCTCGTTCATGAGTAAAAGCAATATTCTATTTGGAAAAGAAATCGATGTTGTCGACCCGTGCAAATTCAGAGGAGCTATGGAGATTCCATTGCAAATTGGTTTAGTTTTGGTCCTGAAGGGCAATGGTGCAGACATTGCCAAGCACTGCATTCTAGAAGTACGTCTCTGTAGGTTGTCTGTAACCTTCCACAGAATGGACAACAGTAAAATACATTCTAGATTCCAGCAGGACCCAGAATTGGAGAAGTTATTTCCATATGAGCTGCGAGAAGGTTGTACCTCTAAAAACATGCGAAGGGAACTCTTATCCTGGAGCATGACTTAGAAGGTCTGCTTGATCAGGAGCTCAACATACCTGGTATAGAGGGTTCACTTTCTTTCTTGTAATAGCATGACATGTATCTGATATATTCAGTCTACGATGTATTCACAATATGAGATGATTCTCAATGTATTTCGACATGGATTACATAATGTACTATTTAAGGCGTTAGCCTATGTCTGATTTATGACATCTCCTTTGGAGAAAATTAATGAAAATTTCTCTCAAATTGTGCCTTTCTATCAGTTGCCTTTTTGTGCGATGGATGAAAGCCACGAGCTATGCGATGGTTCAGAATTTCAGTGAACAAAGAACGAAACAACAACTATTCAATAATAAAGAAAACATAAATGAAAAATAATCACAAATGAGTAAATAATAGAACAAATTTCTTTTGAAAAAAAACCAATTAAAATTAAAACTTTAAAAACATATTTTGAATAATTAAATGTTATAAAAAGAACAAAAAAATAAAACAAACTTGTTGAGTGGATTCTTCTGTTTTTGAAATTTCCTACTCTTTGTACGTGTAGCCCAACCATCATTATCTACACTAACTCCTTGCACATTCCCGTAGAATTTCACATTCTGCACAAAAACTCACAAAGCTTTATAGATCTCCTTCAACAGGATCAACCTTTTTCACATGATACATTTCTGTAAATTCAACACTACAAACCCTCTTTTAAGAATTGACCTACATTTCAATTCTCATTTCCGAATTAGTGCTACATTTCTGATTCATTACATTTGAGGTCAATCTATACATTCCCACAGCCTCCTCTGAGAATTGACCTACATTTTAAATCTCATTTTCGAATCAACCCTTCATTTCTGATTCATTACACTAGAGGTCGGTCCTTACATTCCAACACTCTCTTTTGAAAATTGATATACATTTTAATTCTCATTTTCATATATCTAATTCATTACATTCGAGTTTGGTCCTTATATTCCGATTTTCTCTTTTAAGAATTGACCTATATTTCAATTCTCATTTCGGAATCAGTCCTACATTTCTGATTCATTACATTCAAGGTCGGTCCTTACATTCTGACACTCTCTTTTGAGAATTGATATACATTTAATTCTCATTTTCATATTTCTACTTCATTACATTTGAGGTCGGTCCTTACATTCTGACACTCTCTTTTGAGAATTGACAT
>NEWO01000187.1:821686-832298 GCA_003013225.1 Phalaenopsis aphrodite | reverse complement strand
CTTTTTTTAATTTATTTGATCGAGTCTCATCCTCAAGTCTTGTGTTTACCCTTTGGGATAGATACAGAATTTGAGGTACAATGCTCTTTCATTTAAATTATAAAAAATATGGGGTTAGTTTGATTTCATACTTCAACGTCCTTCCAAGCGGGCGACGGGATTTTGATTCTGGCGACCAACAGCTTCTTACGGGCAACTCACCATAATCCCCTGAAATAGCGTCGACACATTTTTAAACACTACAAGCCTGACTTTAATTGTGGGCACCACAAGCTTAAATAACCTAAACTTGCCTTAGGGGCATCCACTCACATAACTCTTACATGAAACATCAATTGATTAACTGAGTATCCTATCATAAGGATATCTAAATTGCCAAGTTTTACTGAGCTACAGGATAGTCACACTTCAACCTCAGATGATTAATGAAAAAATATGATAAATCTAAAATGAACTTGGAATATTTCAAGAGATCTTCAAAATGGTTCAGGTTCATGCCTCTATACTTTTGAAACCTAATGGACATTGTGAAGGCCAAACTGGAATTGCCATATTTTGTTCTCAAATTATCTAGTAGGATCTTTTGAGATTCAATAAAATCATAACTTGGGGTTTGGTAGCCAAACCTTCATCTACTCTTACAACTTAAATTGTTTGCAAAATTATTTACATGCCTTGTAAGTACTGACCTTTCAGGTGGTGCAATGAGAAGAATCAATATGTACACTTTTAAATTAAGTCATTTACCTTTCTGTACTTCTTGCTTCAAGCTTGCATGTTAAACAATGATGTCACCATGCATGAAAACTAAAACTCCTAGGATAGCCGTAAAACCAAAACCTAAAATTAAAATCAAACAAGATAAAATTCACCGCTACAACATTCAAAATATAAGACAACTCAAAAGTTAATCACAAACATCATAAAACAACAATTGCAACTAAATTAAGACATATCTATCGGATGATCGGGAATCCGTCGAAAGAGGTAACCTATGGTCCTAACAAGACTTCCCACGGTTTAAATGGAAGTATGTAACTCAATAAGTTGATTTTAGTAAATTCATTTAGACTAAGTGAATTCGATAGGAAATAGTGGTACCAGAACGGGGAAACCTTAGGATTCTAATCGGTGTGACTCTAATCAACTTTAATATGCCCCATAATATTTAAAGAATGATAACCATAGGGACATCTGATTTGAAATCATAATTTGACACATTATAAAACTTAAACTCGTCATGACAAGGAGCTTTGAGCTAACATTGTGGGCAGCACTGCCATCTTCAACAACAAGGGGATCTACAATAGCATATCTTTCCTTAGAATTAAACAACAAGACATAGGATTTTGAGGTGGTTTGCTTATGTAACATAAATACTCAACTTATATCAGGCATTTGTATAGCCTTGCTACGTAATATAAGCCCTAACTCATCTTAAGATTCCAAGGTTATTGTTTGTCATGACCTAAATCCTTAGATCTTCTAGGATATTTGTGTGATTATTTCACATAAACATAAGCCTTAATTAATAAAATTGGCAGGATGAAACAATTAAATATTTCTCCGCAAAACTGAAGCCAAATAATAGGATAGACTAGGAAGTCACCGAGGCTTTCTCAAGATCTATGACATTCCCTAGCTCTTTCTCTTTCTGATTCTACAATAAATGTTCCAAATTTGAGTCATTCCCTTTTCACACCTCTTTGTTTTATCTCGTTGAAATATTTTATCCTTTAGACCTTTTTGAAGATAATATTCCTAATTTTCATCGAGAGTTTTCTTAGGTGACTTCGGTTATCTAAGATGTAATTAACTGTAGCGGCTTGCCCTTATAGAAAACTTTTCCAAATCGAACTTAATATAAACCCTATTTAAATTTTCATATTAAATATGGGAACTTGTTTGCAAATAAAATGGTTTCGCAGACCAAACAAATGTCATATATTTTTTAGTTTATTTGATCAAGCCTCATCCTTAATTCTTGTGTTTATCTTTCGGGATAGACACAAAGTTTGAGGTATAGTTCTCTTTTATTTAAACAATAAAAAATATGAGCTCAGTTTGATTTTATATTTTTCTAAACTTATATATATATATATATATATATATATATATATATATATATATATATATATATATATATATATATATATATATATATATATATATATATATATATATATATATCTTATTTCATTAAAATAAAAAAGATACGAAAAGGAAGGCAAATAATAAGGCCCTTCCCAAAAGTTAAAGTGGCAAAACTCAAAGGAAAGGTAGATCAACATGATCTCCTTTCAGCAGTATTTCTAAATGGGGAGTGGTACAAGTGTCATTGAAGGAGTTATGAGTATGGAGGTCAGCCTTAGCAAGCTAATTAGCAGGTCTATTACCCTCCCTATATGTATGAGAAAGGGACAACTTAATCTTCAAGCTCAAGGTGTGTAAACCAGTGATCCAATGAATCAGATACCAAGGGGTAGATATTCTCCCTTCAAGGATGTTAATTAAATTCATGGAGTCAATTTCCACCATTAATTGATTCCAGCTTTACTTTTTAGCCATGAACACTGCCTAGTAAACAGCTTGGGCTTCAGCTTCCAAAGGGTCCTCAGCCCTGGCAGGAGACTGAAATAATAGCAGACATTCACCTCTTGCAATTCTGAAAACCCCATCAAATCCAGCATTAGGAGAAATGAAGCTTCCATCAGCGTTGACTTCGGCCCAACCCTTAAGAGCACAACTCCAATGAAAAAAGATAGTTTGAAATTTCATTGAACAGTTTAGGGATGTTGTGCATAGGATTTCAGGAAGTTTCCTGTGATAATACAATTTCTGTAAATTGTTGTAGCAATTAGTGGTAATGGCAGTGGCATCTACTTGGACTTCGTTAAATTTCAGCTTATTTCTGGCCATCCAAATAAACCAAGCTATGATATAAGGGATGGGAGGGAGAGATTGATTCTGCTAGTCTTTCCAGCTTATATAAAAATCATCCCAAAATAACTGAATGGTATTAAGTTTCAGTTTGGGTGACAAGATGTTCCAGACTTGTTGAACATTAGAGCATTTGAAGAACAAATGGTGGAGGGATTCCTCTTCGTTTGTACACAGTCAGCATCTTGAAGGGCCTCTCAAGCCTTTTAACTTTAAAATATCATCAATGGGTACGAAGCCATAGAATAATTTCCAAGAGAAAAAGGCCATGAAAGGAGAAAGAAACTTGTTCCAAACACATTTAGTCCAAGAGGCCTCCTGTTGAGGAAAGCAGAAGTTATCAATGGAAGCTGAAAAAGTATGGGAGACCTTCTTCTTCACAATACGTTTGTCCTTCTTGGATCTGTCAATGAGTTTCTTCAGGATAGTGTTGAGTAATCTATTATCAAGGATATTCTGTAGAGCTTGCTGGTTCTATTCACCTTTAGACCAAAGGTCAGCCACCTGTGTTGTGGGGTTGAATTGAAAGCCAATTAGAGGAGGGATAAGGCCTTCTCCAGTCCAATTATCTAGCCAAACATTGAGTCTACCATCCCTAATGTCCTAAATGAAAAGTTGTTCAGCCTTAATTCTTATCTTCATCATATTCTTCTAAGTTCTTGAATCCCTCAATCTATTAGTCACAAGAGAAGGATGCAGATCTTTGTAGTATTTACCTTTCAAAAATTTAGCCCAAATGGAACTCTGAGCTCTAAACATAACCCAAAGTTTGCAAAAGTTAGTTTGAGAAATCTGCTGGAAACTTTTAAACCCCAGACCTCCAGCTCTAAGACTGCCACACACTCTTTGCCATCTCTCCGATTGCATTTGCTTTCTCTGGCCTGCCCAAAAGAATCTGTTGAAAATTCTTTCAAGTGTTGTTTCGATTGATTTCTTCATAACAGAAACTTGTGATAAATAAGATGGAAGAGCTGCCAAAATACTTTTGAGGAGTGCAATTATTCCTCCATTGGAAAGGAAAGTATTAGAGCAGCTGTTTAGTTTATCTTGGACTTTAAGTAGAATATCATCAAACTGAACTTGCCTAGTCCTCCCATTGAGCAATAAGGTACCCAGGTATTTTAGAGATAGAGAGCTAGAGAAAAGTTCAATGAAATCTAAAATCCAGTGTTTGATTTATGGTTTCACCCTTTTACTGAATACGACTTGGCATTTATGTATAGGAAAATTCATTCCAGAGCTGTCTTGAAAGTTCTCCAAACATTGGAAAAGCAATTTGACTGCAGGTTTAGTAGCTTTAGCAAAGATAATAACATCATCAGCAAAGGCTAAGTGGTTAACAACAATGTTAGATCTGTGGCTATATAAAGAGTGAGGAGCTTTGTCCCTAAATTGATTCAACAATCTAGATAAGTAATCAAATGCATGTATGAAGATAGTTGGAGATAAAGGGTCACCTTGCTTGATGCCTCTAGAAGTAGTGAAGAAACCTTGAGACTTCCCATTAATAAAAATAGAATGATAATTATTAGTAAGCCACCTTAAGATCAAGGAAATAAATTATTGAGAGAATCCCCTAGCTGAAAGCACCTCCTCAATGAAATCTCAGTGTATGGTATCATAGGCCTTTTGGATGTCAAGTTTAAAAATAATATTTCCTCCTCTACACTGTTTGTCCAAATCTGGGACTAATTCTTGAGCCAACATAACATTCTCCACAATACTTCTTCCGTGCACAAAAGCTGATTAATTTTCACCGGGGACATGAGGTAATTGAGGCTGCAATCTATTGGAAATAACCTTGCTAATAATTTTTGACAATACATTAGTGAGACTAATAGGCCTGAACTGATCCCAAAAAAGCTTGGAGTTGTTTTTGGGAATTAAGGCAGTGGTAGAGCATCTAAAATAGTTAGGCAAATCCATCCCTTTGAAAAAGCTTTATACTGCCTCAATAATATCCCCTTTAATGATCTTCCATGCTTTCTTGTAGAAATCTGCTGAGAATTCATCTAGGGCTGCAACTTGGAGCTGTCAATTGAGGTCAGAGCTGACCAAATTTCTAATTCCCCAGGGATTGATTCCAAGTCGAGGTTTCTTGTGTAACTTTGATTAAAATGATCTTGCTGGATTAGAAGTCTGGTGACAGAAGGTTGAGTGAATAGAGTTTGAAAATACTAAATAGCACTAGTTGCAATTAAGTCTTCAGATTGAATCCATTACCCTGAGGGATCTTTACTCTTGTGAATGGTATTGCATCTCCTTCTATAGTTGATACAAGAATGAAAGTACTTTATGTTTCTGTCCCCATCACAAAATCTGGTTTTTGCAGCCTTTTGAGCATAGAATTCCTCCTGCATACAAATAGCATTCAACAACTTTTCATTAGCCAGCAGTAAATGCATTTCAGTGTATGGATTGTTCTCAAGCCTGGTCTCCATATCATGCACTTCCATTTCTACCTCCTTTACTCTCAAATTAACATCCCCCACCACAGTCCAGTTCCAATTAGATAATTGTTTGCCAACCTTCTTTTGCAACATCCAAAGTTTGATCAGAGGATTATAGTGGTGACAATCTCTCCACCCCAAAAAGATTTGATTAAGAAAATCATTATGAGAGGACCACATGTTGAGATATCTAAAACTAGCTTTGTGCTTGGTTGGAGATGTATAAATAGTAATGAGTAATGGCCTATGGTCAGAACCTATCATGCTGAGATGTTGGACAGAAGTACGTAAAAATTCATTCAGCCAGAGAGAGTTAACAAGGATTCTATCCAATCTTTCCCATAAAGGTCCTCTCCTCCGAATAAACTTGGGTCCACTGAAACCAAGATCAAATAAGCCAGCCAAGCTAATATTGTCATTAAAGCTGTTCATAGAATTGGAATCAGGTGGATTGCCGCCTAATTTTTCAGAAGGGGTAGAAATGGAGTTGAAATCCCCACCCACCAGCCATAAAGAATTTCAAGAATTACTGATAGTATGAATGCACTCCCACAACTCCACTTTGGCTCTTGATGAGCTTCCAGCATAATCATATGTAATCAGACCTTCTTGACCCCCAAATTTAAATTTGATATGAAGGAATTGTGGATGATCCCACAAGATTTGACACATTACTTCCTTTCTATATAGTAACCAAATCTTATTTTTCAGATTAGAAAAATCAGAAAAGCCAGAGAATTTTCTAAGGATTTTCTGAGGATATTTGAACACCATAGGCTCCAAAACAGCAACAAACCAAAACTTATACATCCTATTCAAAGCAATTAGTCTGTTAAGGGATTTAGGATGTGCCAATCCCCTAACATTCCAACACAAAAGGTTCATCATCCAAAGGAGATGGATTTACCACTCCTTCTAGAACTTGCCATGGCCTCCTTCGTTTCCAAATAATTATTTTTATCCCTGAGTGAGTATGTTCCTCCCTTCACATTGTTTAACTCTTGGTTTCCCTTTTTCTTTTTCCTTGTTTTTTTAGTTTGCCAATCATCAGCCAAAGCAGCCTGAAAAACTTCAACAAATATGGAGTCCACTTGAAAATCCTTATGAACAACCTTGTCAACATCCTTCTGAAAGTTCTGGGGCTCTGAAACAGAAGGTTCATGGGCAGCAGCTTCACTGGTTGTGATATATACAACAAATGGTTCATGATGACTTACTAAGGGGTCTACTTCCTCCTTGGATAAATTATCAGTTAAAGCAATCAGAAGATGGTGAGGACTAGCAAAGTCTATATTATTGTCTGCATTTTCAGTCTCAATGGCCATAGCAGCATTGGTGGCCTGAACAATTTCTTCAGGACCTTTGGCATTAAACTCAGAAATGATTTGATCAGGGCTCACATCAGAAATTACCCTTTCCTTCTCAAGTTCCGCCAAAGGTTCCATAGACATAACATCATCTTTTGGGGCCCCATGATTAGTGATCCTAAGATGACGGTGTAGTTTAAAACACTTGTTATCAGTGTGCCCAAACATACAACAGTGGAAGCAATAGTAAGGCTTTTGTTCAACAATGATTCTCTGCCAATACCCATTGTGTTTAGTTCCCAACCGTATTTCATCAACTGCTGGGAGAGTTAGGACCCTTTCCACTAGGATTCTAGCTACTGATGGTCTAGATAGATTAAAAGTTGTAACATCCAATTTGAGGGGTTTACCCAAGGCCTGTCCAATGTTAAACAAAACCTTATGGTTGAAAAAATGGAGTTAGACCTTGAAGCTTGAACCAAATAGGGACTATAGGGAGTTCCTTGCTTGAATCAAAATCAGTAGACCACTTTAAAATTTTGATGGTGTTGCACTCAATCTGTAAAATTTGTTTAGAGAAGATTCTAACATAATCATCGTCTCTAGTTAAATGGATAAGATGTGTCTGCCATCCATAAGGCCAACTCTCTAAGCTCCTTTAAGTTTTATGCCATCAAAGAACTTCCTTATAGCTTCCATTTTAGGATGATCTAGCTGAAATTTTCCTATAAGAGTGACTTTGCAATTTTCAGTCATGCCTTGAATATCCTCCTCATTATAAAAAATGGCCATTTTACCACTCTTCTAGATCAGGGGTTTAATGATGGGGTCAGCCACCTCATGGTAGCTTTGAGGGAAAACAAAAGCATCAAAGTTTTTAATAGGGTCAAAGCCTTTTCCAACAACATCAGGAAAAGTGACATTTGCCCATTGAATATTAGTGGCCAAATCCGCAATGTTTTGTTCAACCATCAGTTCTCCACATTAATGGAACAGTACCCCACTGCCACTTGAGAGAAGAAAATTCTAGGAAACTGAAAAACTAGAGACAAGCTTGCAAGGAAAGAGGACAGAACACTAGTAGAGAGAAAATAGAAAGTAGAGAAGGGATGGAGATCCTACCAACCATAGGCAGTCCATGGGAACCCTGGCAGAGCAGCTACCAAGTTAGCCGCCACCTCCATCTCAATATATATATATATATATATATATATATATATATATATATATATATATATATATATATATATATATATATATATATATATATATATATATATATATATATATATATATATATATATATATATATATATATATATATATATATATATATATATATATATATAAAATAAATGTCTTTCCTAAGTTGGCGACGAGATTTCGATTTCAGCGGCCGACAGCTTCCAACGGGTAACTCCTCAACAAAAAATAGTGCCGACAACTTCTAGCGACTCTGCTGGGAACTAGCTTCTCTCTCCATTTAAATTAGGAAATATTATCTTCATGCATCGGCAATGTGTCATGTCCCTCATGAACAAAATTACACTTCTTCTACTGGAATGCTTTACCCATTTCTGTCTTGGGCAAGTACGGTCAACTCTTTTCGACTTCAGGACCGTCTGTTCAATCACCTTTGAACAAGGTGGTTCAGGAGGTCATTATGGACTTTTTAATCTTCGTGTGGGGTCGGACTTCCGATAGGTGTGTTGGTGGACTAGTTCCACCTGGGCATAGTGTGTTGTAAAGTTGCTCCCGTACTGAGTCCTGAACTGCACTTTCCCCCTTTAGAGTTTGATTTTCTATTTTACAAATTAAATTGGATTGTGTCATTCTACGCGTGCTCTTTAATCTTCCTCATATTAATTAAATCTTTCTACTTTCAAACAATTTTTACTAAGTTTTAAAATTTCCACAAATTATAAAGACTTACCCGGCCTATAGATTGACCTCTGTTAATTTTTATTGCTTGCACTAAGATTATGAGGTTTTGGCAGAATAGCTAACCCCAGAGCTTTCTTTTCTTTGAAGCTGCTGCAATGGCGTTCCCAACGCTTAGCTTTTCCTATAACCTATTGTTCACCTCACTTTTGGTTGAGGTTTTGCTTTCCCTCTTTAGTAGCATAAGGTCTATCCATAGGAGTTTACTATTTTCTATTACTAGAAAAATAGAAAGGAACCCTCACCATTAGAAACTCTAAACTCTTGCTTGCTCAACTTGAAGTTCCACATATTGGTCCTAACCTCTAGCACTTAGTAGGTGGGGTCAGTATGAGGTTTCTCAAGGAGAGTCCCTATAGGACCGCTTTACCTTAGGGTTGACCCTGCGTGTTCTTTTGGAGCTAGTTCACTCACTATCACCCACAATCACTCACAATCTTAAAACCCAAAATTGTTACCTTTGATCCCTTGATCTTTTGGGAGACTCATGTAGATGGTCCCTTAGACCCACTAGCCCTAAGTTAGGGTATAGCTAAGAATAGTACATAGATTACCCAAATAGGGATTTCATTTGTCCATAGCTCATACATTGTGATTGGAACCCCAATTGTGCCAAAAATGTCCAACTTGGTCATTTAAGATGATCATACCTTTGGAAAATCCTATTTTTGCATGAAAATAATTATATAAATTAAATTAAATTTTGAAAAATCACATTTTCTCCTGTGAGGTCTTAATTGACCCATGAATGAGGTAAAATAAAAATTTTAAACTCATTTGGATTAAATTTGATGAATTATGAAGTGTTAGAGCCTCAGGGGCAAATGTGTAATTGTGGAAATTTAGCCTTAATTTACATTTAGGCTCAATTCAAGGAGGGAAATGGGCAACCTCTGATCTTAATTTGGATGTTTGAAACATAAGGGGTTAATTGGTAGAAACCAACCTCACTTTCTTAATTGAAAAGCTAAGTTAATAAATTTCTAAATTATTACAATTTGGAAGTTTATTAAAATAAAATGAACTTAGGACTTAGGGGTATACCTTTGAAGTCAATAATTAATGAATTGAATACCCCTATTTGATTCTCAAATGAAATTCAAATAATGAATAATGACCACCTAAAGCTTAACCTTTTCAAAACCAATTAAGACACTCACCTAGGTCTTAAGGGCTTAGTAGTGACTTAGGCTAAATCAAATTTCATTTAAATAAGGATTAGAAAAGTAAATATCATTGAAAATTAAAACATCTTTCAAACACTACAAGCCCAATTAGGACCAAAATTTAGCTAAGTGTTCTAATAACATTAACTTGCCTCTTTAAGGGTCTTTACCCACATGATATTCAAAATTAAATTACAAATGATAATTACCTTACTCTTAGGGGTAAATGAGACATCAATGCTCAGTGAGCACTAAGAATATTTACAGGATGAATTATTAAGCAACAGAATAAGTTTAAAAGAACTCGGGATTTTCCACCAGGCAGTCAGAGAGTAGCACGAACCTGCTTTTTTCTTTAGATCTGTTGGATACCTCAGAGATCTACTAAATTTAATATGTATTGCTTTACAAACATCATCCTTAATAAAGTTAATAAGGACCCACCAAGATATGACATAGGTTTAGGTAGGTCATTGAAATTTCACTTCCCTGTTTCATATAAACTGCCTTAACATGCATTTTAAGTTTCTGGTGGTGGAACGAGAAGACTCGCCAGGTACACTTTTACAGTTTTCAGTGTGGTCTTTCTTATACTTTTATACCTATAAATTTGCATGCTAAACAACGACACCACGCTGCATGAAAACTAAAACTATCAGTATAGCCACAAAACCAAAACTAATATTAAAACTAAAATCAACCAAGATAAAATTCACCTCCACAACATTCGAAATATAAAACAACTCAAAATTTAATCACAAACATCACACAACACTACAATTGCAAATAAATTAAGATGTCTCTATCG
>NEWO01000187.1:803024-821252 GCA_003013225.1 Phalaenopsis aphrodite | reverse complement strand
ACCTCGAGGTTTCTTGCTTATGCAACGTAAATCCTCACCTTATCCTTAGGCCTTTGTATAGCCCTGCTATACAATATATGCCCTAACTCGTCTTAGGATTCTGAGGTTGTCGTTTGTCACGACCTAAATCCTCACATCTTTCAGGCTATTTGTATGATCGTTTCACACAAATGTAGGCCCTAACTAATAAAATTGGCAGGACGAAACGTCAAAATATTTCTCCTCAAAACTAAAGTCAAACATTAGGATAACTTATGAAGTCATCGAGGTTCTCCTCTAGATCCATGACATCCACTTGTTCTTCCTCCTTTTGACTCTACAAAAAATTTTCCAAATTTGACCTAATCCCCTTTTCACACCTCTACGTCCGATCTCATTCAAAAGTCCTACCCTTTGAAACTCCTTAAAGATAATATTTCTTGATTTTTATTGAGAGTCTTCTTAGGTGACTTTGGTCATTTAAGATGTAATTAACTATAGTGGTTTGCCCTTATATGAAGCATGTCTGAACCGAGCTTAATATAAACCCTATTTAATTCTTTATATTAAATAAGGGAGCATGTTGGCAAATAAAATGGTTTCGCATACCAAACGGATGTCATATATTCTTTAGGTTATTTGATCAAGCCTCATCCTCAAGTCTTGTGTTTATTCTTCGGGAAAGTTAAAGGATTTGAGGTACAGTGCTCTTTCATTTAAAGTATGAAAAAAATGGGTCATTTTGATTTTATATTTTTCTAAAACTAAATATATATATATGTAAATTGAAATGTCCTTCTAATGCTGGTGATGGGATTTTGATTCCGGTGACCGATAGCTTCTTACGGGCAACTCCTCCAACGAAAAATAGTGCCGACACTAAACCTTAATCTACTCTTGCAATTTAGGTTCCTTGCAACATTATATACATGCCTTGTAAGTACTGACCTTTTGGGTGGTGGGATGAGAAGACTAGCTAAGTAAGCTTTTACAATTTATAGTACTGTCTTTCCTTGTACTTTCCACACTGTATTTTTATGCTTATAAAACTTATATTTTAAGCAGGATGACACCGTGCATGAAAACTAAAACTACTAGGATAACCATAAAACTAAAACCAAAACTAAAATCAACCAAGATAAAATTCATCGCCACAATATTCAAAATATAAAATAGCTCAAAATTTAATTACAAACATCACAAAACAACAATTGTAACTAAATTAAAATGTCTATATTAGATGATCAGGAATCTCTCAAAGTAGGTAACCTACGGTTGCTAATGAGGCTTCCCACGATCTAATTAAAAGTATAGAACTCATTAAGTTTAGTTTAGTAAGTTCATTTAGACTAAGTTAATCACATAGAATGTAGTGGTACCAGAAAAAGGGGACTGTAGGATCCTAACTGGAGTTGCTCTAATCAACTTTAATATGATCTATAATATTTAAAGAACCATAACCTTGTGGACATCTAATTTGAAATTAAAATTTGACACATTAGAAAACTTAAACTCGTCACGATGAGGAGTTTGGAGCTAGCATTTTGAGCACCATGGCCATCTTCAACAGTAAGAGGATCTACAACAACATATCTTTCTTTATGATTAAATAACAAGCCATAAGATTTTGAGATTGTTTGCTTATGCAACATAAATCCTCAACTTATTTTTAGGCCTTTATATTGCTCTACTATACAATATAAGCCCTAACTTATCTTAGGATTCTGAGGTTGTTGTTCATCAAGATCTAAATCCTCACATCCTTTAGGATTTTTGTGTGAACATTTCACACAAATATAAGCCCTAAATTAATAAATTTTGCAGGATGAAAAATTTAAATAATTTCTCCTCAAAATTAAAGCCAAACAATAAGATAGACTGGGAAGGCACTGAGGTTCTCCTCAAGATCTGTGACTTCCCCTAGTTTTTCCTCCTTTGGATTCCACAATAAATGTTCTAAATTTGAGCCATTCTCCATTCATACCTCTTTCATCCAATCTCATTCAAAATTATTATCCTTTGACCTCTTTGAAGATAATATTCTTTGATCTTTATCGAGAGTTCGCTTTCGTAACTTTGGTTATCTAAGATGTAATTAACTATAGGGGCTTGCCCTTATAAGCAGATTTTCTAAACTCAGCTTAATATAAACCCTATTTAATTCTTCATATTAAATAGAGGAACTTGTCGGCAAATAAAATGGTTTCACAGACCAAATGAATGTCATATATTTCTTAGTTTATTTGATATGGTCTCATCCTCAAGTCTTTTGTTTATCGTTCGGGATAGATATAGGGTTTGAGGTATAGTGCTCTTTCAGTTAAACTATGAACAATATAGGGTATGTTTGATTTTATATTTTTCTAAAATTATATATATAAATTGTCCTTTCAAAGCGGGTGACAAGATTCTGATTTTGGTGACTAACAGCTTATAACGGGCAACTTCTCCAACCAAAATAGTGCTGACACCTGCTGCCAAGCTGTGATGCCCACAATGTCACTTCCACCATCAAGTTTGGAGTCAGATTTGAAGAGCTCAAGGTCATTCTCGAGAAGGCCCTGTTTGTCATAGTGAAGGTCCCCGCTCCATATGTTCAAGAATCGTATCCTAAGTTTAACCTGAATTTCCCTCATGATTTCTCTTCTTACAAGAAGGTCAAGACTACTGCCACCACGACACTTACCAAGCCTGTTGTTCCCATTTTTTCTAAGGGAAAAGAAGTTATGATCGATGAAGACTCGACTGAAGGACTGGTTATCCCACCATCAGTATATGAAATTGGTTCGAGTTCAAAGACAACATTGTTAAGCTGAACCCAAAGGAGAAACCATAACTAGAATGTTTGAAGGGCTACTGAAGCTCATATTTCTAAGGAAGTGTCGGTTGATGAGGTTCCTCACTAGGGGGAGTGATCCCCCAAACTGTTTATATGCAACAGTATAATAATGTCTTTGATGATATTTTTCACTTATTTTTTTTTACTTTGCAACAGAACCAAAAACTTGATCCTGAAGAAAATAAGAATTTAACTTTTTAATTTATATATATTGGGATACTATGCAAGTATATGTATTGTTATCAAGTAATAGGACTTTTTATTAAGACCTGAATATCGAACACACAGGGAAAATAAGCAATATGCACTATTTATCAAAAAACCTTCTATTTTAAAAAGATAATTATTTAAACTATAAATTTTTTCATAGTAGGTAAAATTCAATTATTTTTGATATTTTTTATATTTTTACAAAATAATAAAACTTATAAAGATAACTTAAGTTTATGTAAAGGAAAACACTTGAGATGAAATTATCTTTGTCCTTATTATGAGTCACTAATAAGTAAAGAAATTCTATTGTAGAAGTATGCAAATTGTGTTGTGCTAAATATGAGCAATAATATTTTGTACCCATACTAGAGATGCTATAAAGAATATTGACTAATTTAAAGTTTGAATAATTTTGAAAACCGGCTAGGCATTAAAGATACTACCTCTCACTTTAGAGTTCCCTCTATTCCCTCTACAGGGCTAACATCTCTTATCAGAACTAAAACAATATACCAAGTTTGTTAATTTAACCTGTCACTTTAAACTCTTCTAACTCTACACCCTTCAAAGATGAATTCCCTATTTATTTGCACTAAATAATATGAGTTACATTCTCATTCATACAACCTCATGTGATTCATTCCAATTGTTGACTGAGAGAATACCAGCCCGGTTCTTACAAGTTCTCACAAAAAATTTTAATATCTGGATAGGTCATATCAAGAAGTAAATGAAGTACATGGATTTAAATCATCACAACTTCTTCCAACATTAAAGATCAATACTCTCCACAACTTCCATCCAACACTTTAATTACTTATCATTTTAAGGAGAAAAATAATTAAAACTACTCATAATCCATAGAGAAAACAAAATCACATTTTAGTTTAAAAATAGAAATAATTGTCAAACCAACAATAAGTCTCCATTAAAACCAAAACTAGTTTAAAAATAAAAGATAAAAACTTATCTCAAATCATCCACCAAAATTTTGAAGTTCATTTAAATCTCTTCTCTTTTACAATACTTTTACTCTTTAAATAAAACTAAAAACAAAATGGATAAAGTAAATTTTTGGTGCTTGAAAATCTCTCCAAAACTATCTCTAACTCTTCTCATAACTCCTCCTTTCCCGGACTTTCAAGCACGCTTCAAAAGTCTTAACTGCCTTCTTTTATAAATCTCCAAGAGTGCCTTGATAACTCTTCAAAATGTGTCCCAATTCAATGTATTCATTCTCCAAAGGATGCCTACTTCCACAAGTCTTCTAACCATATTTTGTTTTAAGTGGACATAATCACCCTCTTTAGTCAATAGGTTCCTCAAATGTCCCTTCATAATTTGGCAAAAAGAGATAAACCATCACATAACTACCTCTGGCCTTCTCTGTTTTACCAGCGCTTAGACGCCAAAACAATTTTCCACCATTTTCACATTTTTTCTCCAAATTTGATCCTTTTTCACTCCTTTCAACAATTTTCACCTTTTACTTGTTCCTGAAAGAAAAACACAGAAATACCTTCCATTAAAGCTCAATATCTCAAAAATAGCTATAAAAATGTGTATAAAAATACTATATATTTTAGGTGTATCAAAATCTCCCAAAATTAAAATGTTACTTGTCCTCCAGTGACACTTCAATTATTAAAAATTAAATAAGTAGATTCTTTAAGAGTTACTAAAATTTAGATTTAGAAATAAAGTAGTCCAATTTAGAAAAAAATATTTAGTAAATGAGACCAACTTAAAGTTTAGAAATTTTTAATATTAAAAAATATGAAAATATGAGTTCCTATCTAATTCATAAATTTTGTAGATTTTCTAAATTTAAATTTTGTCCTTTTACTACTCCACTTAAAAACTTTTATTAAAAATAATTTTACTTACATTATTATATTCTTAAGCTTAAGAGTTTCTCAAGTCTTATACTTTAAAAAGTTCAAATGTGGAACCAATTTTTAATTAGGCACTAATCTTTTTTCAATTTTTTTAGCATTTTTCACCATTTTACTTGTACCTGAAAGAAAATCACACAAATATCTTCCATTAAAGTGCAATAGCTCAAAAATAAGTATAAAAATGTGTATAAAAACACTATATTTTTTAGGTGTATTAGTGAGTCAGGATAATCAGTGACCTATCCACTTTTGCAAGGGAGTAGGTTCCATCCCTTAATGGATACTAATGGGTGCGAAAGTATCCAAAAGATCACCGCTACTTTACAGTCACTCCATGGACATGGTGGGGAGAAAAAGAAGCCTACTCTGATCACCTAAGTCAGTTCAGTTTTTCAGAAACTAGCGGCCAAAGACGGTTGTTTAGTTCGCAAGATGATAAAATGAGTGGGGTATGAAATATCCCCTCACATGAAGAAAGAAATTCTAAAAGACGCCAAATCTATCAGACAATCTCAAAAATCAACTGAAGCTATGTTTGTTTGCTTTCCTGTCTGGTTCTGCTTGGGAAGTAGAATTGATACCACCATTGATACTATTGATTCTACTTCCACTAGATTCACAGGTTGTGAACCAGTTAAGTTGCATCTGGGTCCAAGAATTCTACCAATTTCCTGTCACAAGGATGTTGTTAAAGTTCCAAGAGAAAGCACAAAGAGGTTACCTAGTACCCTATCTGGTCTGCGCCATATGGAACATACTTCTCTTCGACTTGCTGATGTTTCTTGTGAGACACCTCATCTCAAGACATCACCATCAAAGAAAAAGGTATGGGTAGCCAAGGTCGCTGTACCGATATGATCTAGTAAGCCCACATGGCAGGATCATTGAATGAAGCGAGGGTCTGAAGTATCTGACATTGTCACAACGATTTCCAGTGAGATAGATGAGCAAGTAGAGGATGTTCAACCGAGTCATCCAGATCTCAAGGTGCTGCAAGAATCAATAATTGAAGAAAAGGTCAAAAAGCATAGGATCTAAATTTCCAAGTTGGCCCAATCACATGGAGTTTCCATCAATGATGATGAAAATTTTGACTTCAATGAGATTTCATGGATATCCATGTCATTGAGACCAGAGTCACTAAATCTGTGTGCGGCACACAAATGACTTCACATTTTTTTTGGTAGTGTTTAACAATCATATAATCCATAATAACCATATTATAACATTTTTCTTTAACAGGATACCTCATCGACTTTAAAACATTAATTATTACTTTCTGGTCATTAATTCTCGTGGTTAACTCTTTTTTTTCCACATCAATCATAGCAAGTCAAATAGCAAGAAGAGGTCTCCCCAAAATAATGGGAATTTCTTTATCTTCTTCCATGTCTAACACAATAAATTCCAGAGGGAAGATAAATTTATCCACTTTAACAAGTACATTTTCTAAGAGAAGGGAAAATGATGATTCATGGAGCATCATTCTTCTCAGGTCTGACTGAAGTTTCCTTGGGTGTTTCTTTTTGGTTTCTTCATCCATTTCACTGATATCACTCTTCCTGAATCCGTTTCTTCATTTAGGGATGTAGTTACTAGGTGGTCTCAAGAGATGGGTGTGGTTGCCTTTCCTTCCTTTTTTAAGGAATAGATGGTGAATATATCAACTTCAGGTTTGCTCAAGAAAATTTCCATGGAAAAAGGGCATGCCTATTATTGTTCTCCATGAAGAGGATACTAAAAGTATGGTAGAACCATTGAAGTTTACTTTGATTGATAAGTTTTCGTTTTCCCATCCTAAAATGGAAGTGATTCTGAAGTTTTTTTGCATAGCTTAAGTTTGTTGGCAAGTGGAGTTTAGGGTTTCTTGATAGAAGAAATCTGATGATTAAGTTTGAAAGGGAGGAAGATTATGCTTCTACTTTTTGTAAGAATATTTTATGTATTGAAAAAACTTATATGAAATTATTAAAATGGACCCCTGAATTTAATCCAAGACAGGAATCTTCTATTGTTCCTATTTGGGTTAAATTTCCAGGGCTGAAACTCCATTAATATAATTTGAAGTTTCTTTACTCTCTTGCTTCTTTTTCTGGTAGTCCACTTAAGGTGGATAATGCTACTTTTCATTGCTTGAGTCCTTCGGCGACTAGGGTTTTGGTGGAAAGGGATGTTACTGCCAAGTTCCAAGAGCTGGTTTAGATTGGTGGTAATGTTGAAGGATAGTGGCAGCACATAGAGTTAGAGTTTGTTCCTAATTTTTGTACCCATTATAGAATATTTGGACATCTTTTTAGTTATTTTTATGGTTCCCATCCGAAATTGCGTAAAAAAAGACTCTTACTACTGGCAGTGAGGGGAGAAATCTACATACTCATAATGATGATGAAATTCAAGAATTAGAATGAAAGGGTTTGAAGTTTTGAAAACGAGGTTTGTAAGATTGCTGGTCTGGAAAATGAGGCTAGAACAAGTAGTAGTCTTGATCTTATTATGCCTTCTAAGGATGTGTTGCTTTCCAATGAAATTAATAATGGGGAGTCCACAATTGGACAAGTTTCTAGGGAAATTATTATGGAGAATAATGCTCCAAAAGAAGTTACTGTGGAGGATCAAATGCATGATGAGAATTTTACTATATATCCTTCTAATGATCCCGTTTGCTCTAATGTTATTTTTGTTATTAATAAATGTTGTAATTCTCAGGAATTGACTGAAAAATTGGTTCAAATTTGTGAGGATGTTAACAAAGATTGGATAATTATTCAATCTAAGAAAAAAAAGGCAAGCAAATTAAAGGTTTGCGGGAATTAGGATACATTAATCCTAAAGAAGTGGAGGCTCACAACTGTGGTCTTTGGAAACGTATGGAAAGTTATTTTGAAGCTTTTCTTAGGTAGACTAAAGGGAGAAAACTTTTGTTTAATGATTAATTTTCTGGTTTGGAATGTTAGGGGTATTGCAGATGTTGATACCTCTAATAGAATTTTAGTTTAAATAAATCTTATAATCTTTCTTTCTTTCGTTTCTTGGAACCTTTAGTGGCTTCTAAAAAAAATGGTAAGTATTTAAAGTGTTTTAAGAGATACAATTCTTTTGCTAATATAAATAATAAGATTTGGTTTTTGTGGCTTGATACGATTAAAGTGGTTGATATTATTAATCAACAAGTTATGTATATTAAGATTTTGGTTGGCACCTTTTTGTTTTTTATTACTATTGTGTATGTTGGGTGTAGTAAAGTGGATAAATTGGAGCTTTGGGAGAAGCTTGCTGCCCTTAAATCTTCATGTAACAAAGCTTGGATTGTAGGGCGAGGGGGGGGGAGATTTTTATGTCATTGCTTCTGTTGATGAGAAAAAGGGGGGTAAGCTTCCTATCCCTTAATATATTACTAGTTTCAATGATGCTTTACTTAATGTGGGGTTGTTTGATATTGGTTTTAAGGGTAATATTTTTACCTGGAATAGGGGTAGGGTGTTTGAAAAATTGTATAGATTTTTGGGTAATGAGTTATGATTGTTATCTTATCCTTTTTTCTTGGTTACTCATTTGCCTATTTGTTGTTCAGATCATGCTCCTCTTTTAGTTACTGTTAATTAGTAGACTAGAGTTTGCTAAGATCAGTTTAGATTTTTAAATATGTGTACTTTACATGCTACTTTTTTAGATTTTGTTAAAGCTAATTAGGTTTGTAATGAAGTTGTTGTTTCTAGTTAAAGGTTATGGTTATTACAGAAAAATTTGGCTTTTAAATTAAGAGGTTGGAATCGAGATTTCTTTGGGAATATTCATTCTTTAGTTTTAAATGCTGATAATAATCTTAACAATCTTTAAAAGGTTATCAAGATGATGGTATTGATCATACCAGCATCTTGGAGGCTCAATATAGATTAGTTTTGGCTATTAATATGGAAGAGGTTTTTTTTAAAATAAAAAGCTTCAAGTAGTTTTTATGTTCATGGTGATCATAATATTGATTTTTACCATGCTTTTATTAATCAATGTAAATTATCTAATTATATTAGTAAAATTAAGAATGCTAGAGGTATGATTCTTGCTACTAGCAATGTTATTGAAGTTGATGGTATTTCCTATTTTACTAATCTTTTTATTAGTGATAAGACTATTCTTGATTCTATTGATAATTCTCTTGTTCATAATAATGAGTTTTTGGCTCTTCATTTGGCTTTAGATGTGGTTCCTACAGGTAATGAGATTAAAGATGCTTTGGATGCATTGATGGTAATAAGTAAGCCGGTCTTGATGGTTTCTAGGAAAAAAAGTTATAAATTTTGTTGGGATGTTATTAAAATTAATCTTATTTGTGTTGTACAAGATTTTTTTTAAGGTAAGGATCTTCCCAAGTATTTTATAGCTTCTAATGTTATTCTTATTCTTAAAGCTAATAAGGGGATTACTTGGGATGCTTATCAGCCTTTTAGCCTTACCATTGTGGCTCTAAAATTATTTCTGAAGTAGTGGTGAATAGGTTGCAACCTTTTTTTGATAAGTTGATCTCTAACAATCAATCTGCCTTTATTGAAGGTAGGTCTATTAGTGATAATGCACTTATTGCTCAGGAACTGTTACTTTATATTGATAAAAATTGTAAAGGTGGAAATGTTAATTTTAAAATGGATATTAGGAAAGCATATGATACTATTAAATGAGAGTTTATTACAGATGTTTGAAGGCTCATGGTTTTAATTTAGCCTCGAGTAATATTATTAAAAGAAATATCAATAATAATTTTTATTATGTTCTTATTAATGGTAAAAAATGTGGGTTTTTTAATTCTACTAGAGGAATTTTTTCCTTCACTTTTGGTTGAGGTCTAGTTTCCTCTTTAGCAGACTAAAGTCTAGACGTAGGACTTTCCTGTTGACTATTCCTAGATAACTGGAAAAGAAACCCGTACCATTAGAAATTCTAAACTCTTCTTTGTTGAACTTGAAGGTACACATATTGATCCTAACCTCTAGCACTTAGAAGGAAGGGTCAATATGGGGGAGCTCAAGGGGCATCCCCATAGGACTACTTGGCCTTAGGGTTGATCCTGGGTGTTGGTTTGAAGCTAGTTCACTCACTTACACTTAATTTCACTCACGTTCATTCACAAACATAAACCCAAGCTTGTTGTCTTTGATCCCTTGATCTTTTGGGAGACTCATGTTAATAGTCCCCTAGCCCCACTAGCCCTAGGCTGAGGTCTAGCCTAGACCAGTACATCAAGGACCCAAAGAAGAGGATTTCATTGGTGCATAGCTCAAATAGGGCGGTTGGCACTCCAATTTTACCTAAATACCCAACCTAGCCTTTTGCCCCCTCCCCCCAAATCTACCCAAATTATCAAAATACCCTCGTTTGGCTAAAACTACCAAAATAACCTTGGTGGCCCAAACTTTCCCAAAACCCTCGAAATCATTTCAAATGTCCCCAAAATCAATTTGAACCCAATTTAAGCATTTTGACCAAAAGCCCCAAATTGCTAAATGTCCCTCAATTTTACCCTAATTTTCCCCAATTTCAATTACAAACTGAAATTCATCTTGCATATGATCAATTCAAACCAAATCCAAGTCCAATTGACCCACATTTAAGTCCAATTTCAACCAAAATAAAAAAGACCTAATTTAGCCCAAAATCAAAATCCCACTCAATTGAACCCGCAAATCTTTCTAATTACCCCAATTATGCATCCTAAACTCATTGAAACATATCTACACATAAACTTGAGCCCACAATTGGCCTTTTTTAAGCCTCAATTTCACTCAATTTCAACCCAAATCTAAAATCCCAAAATTTGCCCCAATTTAGCCATGTGCACAATTTCCACTAAATTGAATGCCCAAACCAAAAAATTGGCACCCAATCAATTTTGAGAATTCTTCATGACATTCCTATAAACCATTTTAAGCCATCAATTTAGACCAATCCCAACCCTTAGCCTAAACTAAGCTCAAGTCTAACCCAACAAACCAAAATTCATCAAATGTACAAATTCCTTCAAATTAACCCGCCAATTCAACTCAAAATCACTCCAAATCTTTTCTAAATTATTTTTGACAATAATCCACAAAAAATTTTCAATAAATTGAGTCTAATATCATGACTAGCCTAACCCAAACCCAACTTCAAGAAAATTTGACCCAAATTGAATCCCTTTACAAAAACTGACTTAGCCATGCTAAAGTGACCAAATAATGTCACCATAGCCACCATTTTTACTCTATTGACCAACCTAAACCTACCTAAACCACCTAGGTGATCTATGAATCAATAGTCCTTTGATTTAAGGGATCTTAACCATATCTATCCTTTGTTTTGAAAATACTTTTCCACTTCACTTGTCATTGGGAGTAAATCATGATTAACCCTCCCCTTACCTTCCTATGCTAAGAAGTGACCGTAACCTTTCCAACTAACACCTCAGTTGCTAGAAATAGCCAGCCCAAAGGTGCCTTAATTGGTAAAAACCCAAAATTAAACCTCCTTGAGCTGGCCAAGTCTGATTGGTCATTAGAGCTCTTCATCCCTCCACCTAAGCATAGTCTTGCACCCACTGTCAAGCCTTGAGCTCCACCAGGCAGTGATGCACCAAAAATATATGCATTTTTAAACCTATATTTTATACCCATTTTTTGCTGATATTGCACTTTAAAAGAAGATATTTTTCATGTTTTCTTGCAGGTTGTTGATTTTTTGGAACTTGAAGCAAAAAGGAAGAAAAAAGGATAGAATTTAGAGCAAAAATGGAGATTTGAATGAATTACTTATTGCTGACGGTGCCAAAAGGATGTTCGGATGGTGTAGACCTATAAAAAGAATGCAGAACAAAAGTCAATGCCGACGGTGCTAGGCTGGGCACTGACGACGCCATTTGACAGAGACTTAGGAATTAATTAGCGTAGCACTGGCACTAACGGCGCCAGGATGGGCACCGATGATGCTTATGTAAGCATAAGCCCTGTTTATAGAAGATTCAATGAATTTGGATGCTTTTTGAAGAGTTTTTGGATGCACCTATTGGAGAACCAACCTAGGCTCTATCTAGGGCCAAAATTTCAACTTCTTCCATTTAATTCAGTTTTCCTCTTCACACACCTACATTCCATACCATTCCACACCATTAGTTAGTTATTATTTTAATAGTTTTGAGTTTTTATGGTGAGTTTAAGTGTAAATTCTTCTCTAAGAAGTGTTGGAGAGGAAGAGAAGTGAGAGATTTCTTCTTCCAACATTTTCTAAGAGAAGCTACAAAAAATTTGCTTTGAGTAAGAGTTTCAGATAAGTGTTATTTATTTATTATTGTTTTATGAACTTTCTTTTATATATGAAAATTTTGTTTTGTTGTATCTTTCTCATGAAGGCTAAGTAGTTTCTTTTATCTTTCTCCATACTCTGAGATATGGTAAAATGAAGAGATAATGTGAATGTGCCAATGTTAAAATTTAAAATAACTTATGATGGTTTTCAACTCCACTTTTAATTTACTTTTTGATCTAGCCAATTGAATTGTTAAAAAATATTGTAAAACATATGATTCTGAAAAATGGAGTATGAGTTCGACAATAAAGTGAGAATCACATTTAAGTCCATGAAGGAGTATTTTGTTCATATAGTTAAATACGAATAAATAGGAAAATATACTTTGTTGGGTGTAGAATTAGAGATTTCTTGGGTGACAGACTAGAAATCCCCAATTCGATCTTAGTGTTTAAAAACTAAAGCGAGAGCTAGCCTTTTGGGTAGGGAAGTGGTAACTCTAGAGTGGGAGCCAGTATCCTCCTAGCCTAGCCATAAATTTAAAGTCTAAACCTAAGATTAGCCAATGATTTTCTATAACACTAAATCAGGGTAGTGAATTAAAAATTTTCCTATTTGGCACAATACATTTAAACCATTTATCTCATCTCATTTCACCAAAAACTCATTGTAGTGGAAAAAATGTTTTTTCATATTCGAAAACTTCATCAAATAAACATTGTTTAATAGTTATTAATTTTAAAACCTCCTTTTAAATTCTACTAGTACTAAATAACTTAGCTTTGATAGTATCTTAAATATTCAAAATTAGTGACAGTAATTTCCTTTCATTTCTATAAATTTCATAGTTAATTTATCATTTCAAATTTAAACCTTCCCCGTGGGATCGATATTTGAGACTTAAACAGAAAGTTTTATATTACTTGATAACGATACGTATACTTGTGTAGAATCTCAATCCTAAGATCTTAACGTTATTATTACTAAAATACCACATCAAGTTTTTGGCATCGTTATAAAACAAAGTCAACTTTATAAATTTTACATAACTATATTCAACCAGGATCAAGTTTTTGGCGTCGTTTCCGGGGAAGGTAACAGTAAATCAAATAGATTTGGTAAATTACGAAATTTAGAGTTAAAAATAAAAAATACAAAATATAAAAAAATATAATATCAAAAATTATATATATATAAGAGTATTTTTAAGAAACTTTTTTTTTCTTATTATATTTGTTTATGTGAAATATTGAATATGAAGGTTTAGTACCTTACGATTCAGAATTAGAACTTTCTAGTAGAAAAATTCAAAAACAACAAAAAGAAATGAAAATTTTGAATAAAATGGCGAAGAACTTAGATAATCAAATAAATAAATATCGATAAAGACCTTTAAAAGATTATGCTAATCTAACATCAGATGAACTTCACTTGTTGGAATTGAAAAAATCAACAACAAAAAATGTTTGTTTGTGAATTATTTCTAAATGAAAATTAATGTTCAGAAAGACTAAATAAAATTTGGAGTAAATTAAGAGAAAATTGAAACTTGAAAAAATCAAAATAAGATTATTTTTGGCCACTGGCGCCGACAAGGACGACGACAGTGCCCTCGACCCGAATCGACAAAAACACCCTTAAAATTCACAATTTGCATAGTGAAACACCTTTTTTCCCCTTTGAGTCACTTTCAACCTTCAGTTTTTACACTTAAGGCTTGATATTGCTTGGATTTAAGGTGATTTTAAGGCAAACAAAGTTTGGGTTTCAGTTTCTCTAGGTAAGAGTACACTTTGAACTAAAAAAATTTGATTTTTACCAAGGATTTATCTTTCATTGCTGAGATTCAAAATTTTTAGAAAATCCTTTGGTGAAGAACTCTTACTTAGTAGATTTAAGTTTAAAGCATTTCTCACTGTGATTTTTGGAATTTTTGGGAATTTATTTGGAATTTATCAAATTTTAGTAGATTTACCATGACACCTAAAATGTCCAAAGGAAAGAGAAAGGTAGGTTTTGATGATCAAAAGTTTGTCAACTACAATGCAAACATTTGCTTTAATAGTCTACGTACAAATAAAAAAGTGATTCCGGATCATGGATTTAAGAATCTGGGAGGAGAAGTCGAGAGATTAATTAATGTTTGGCAGTGGGATAATTTCTGCTACTTTACTGCTAAGGCTTTTATTGGTGAGGTGATGGAGTTCTACATAAATTTCAAGGAGACTTCTGAAGACTATGTGTTTGTTGGAGGGAAAATGGTGGATTTTACTCCAAGGAGGATTAATGAATTTTATTAGTGGAAAATGTGTATAGATACCATTATAAATCATTTTCTACTATGAATGAGGCCTTAAATGAGGTTATTTCTTTTCTTACTGATGGAATAGGAACCTGGAAGGTGAAGAATGGAGTTAAGGAAAACTTTCTTCTTTCTATGTTAAATGTAGTATCTAAGGCCTGTCACTATTTTATTTTTGGAAGAATGATACCAACAAATCATCATAGTGAGGTTACAAGGGATAGAGCCATCTTGAACTTCTGTATCGAGCAGATTAAAATGAGAGATGTAGGCTTTATTATTTATCGGAAAAATCGATCTATTGCTTTTAGAGAGACTTCTGGAGGTTTAGCGCACACTGCCTTGATCTTCACATTATGTGAACAGGCAGGAGTTGATTGTAAACCAGATGAGGAGATGATTGAACCTTTAAAACCTATTGAGCCCGTTAATATAAAGACTTATGAATCTCATGTTAGATGGAGATCTGGAAATATGACTAGGGATATTCCTTCTACATAAGGTACTTCTAATACCCCTACTATCCAAGAACTTATGGAGCAAATGATGATCCAACATGGAGATATTTTAAGAATGGATCATAGAATGGAAAATATGGAGGGTAGAAATGCTCAGTTTGATGATTTGATAAGACATAACTTCGAATATGATGCTACTTATGATGATGCAATGGTCAGATTCATGAAGGGTGATCACTCAATTCAGTTTCATACTCACCCAATTTTTACTCCATATCAGCAGCAGAATTTTGATGTGGAAGAAGAAGAAGAAGAATAAGATGATGATGATGATTGGTGATGCTTTAGTTAGATTTCTTTTTATTTTATGTTTAATTATACTTTATTGTTGAGACTGTTTGTTTGTGGACTGTGGTACTTTATTTTGTTGTATGTTGTGTTGTGAACTGTGGATTTGTGAGACTATTTTTAATACTATTATTAGCTTTTAGTACTTTATTGGCTGTATTTGTAGTTAACTTTTTCTCAGCAAATTTTTATATATGTATTATATGTTATTTAATGTTCTAAGTCTTGTAGCTTTTCATATTAGAACTTTTAATATTTGAGAGTTAAGTTTCAAATTAGAACCTTCAACAGGTATGTCTTTTCTTTATGTATTAAATGTTTTCTTTAACCCTTAATTTTTCAGTTAACTTTTATTGGACTTAAATCATTTTAAACCTTTAGGTTCTACCTACATTGAACATAAAACATTTTAAGTCCTAATTACATTGGACTTAAAACGTTTCTAATCTTTAGGTTCTACCTAGATTGAACCTAAATTACCTACTCACATTAAACTTAAACCATTTCCAATCCTTAGGTTCTACCTACACTGAACATAAAACATCTTAAGTCCTAAATACATTGGACTTAAACCATTTCCAATCTTTAGGTTCTGCCTACATTGAACCTAAAACATCTTAAGTCCTATCTATAATGAACTTAAAACTCTAGTTTCTATCTACATTGAACCTGAATCACCGACATTAAACCTAAATTTTAGGTTTCATTTAAACTCTCTTAGGTTTAATCGACATACGACCTAAAACAAATGACATCATAAAAATCTAAGTCACCAACATAAATGACATCTTAAAATACATTAAAACTTAAACTTGAACATCTGTGTTCAGATTTACGAGGATTTCTTAGATGATGCAATCTATGGCTGCTGACAAGAATCTTCCGGGCATGGTTTAAACACCTTTCAAACTAAGTAAATCTAAATATTTTTACGGCCTCGGAACGACGGAGACATAGACATCATGGCCGGGTCATTTAAAAATTAGTCAACCAATTAAATGACCAACTAAAACTAATAAATTCGAAGACTTGATTTTATGCTTCTCATGTTCTATTTTGCAGGTTTATTAGAGACATGAAAATAAATTTTGCTTTAGATTTCCTTTGCATGTTATAGGGTGTGCTTACTCTGTTTTGCAGGACAATATTCAGAAGTGGAATTTCAAGACAAGAAAACCAAAACAAAAACTAAACGACATAACATGACATGAATAAAACAAAAAAAATGACATGACATGACATAATAATACAAAATGACATGACATAAAAAAAACAATATAACACAACAAAAATAAACAAAGTGACATGACATGACACCAACAAATAGAATAAAACAAAACCTTTAGGGTAAAATCAAATTCTTCAAAATCTATCACCATAGGAATAAAACATTTGATGTTTCTTTCCTTAACCTTGACATTTCTTAAAAGAACGAATGTTGACGAGAATTAGGAGTTCTCTTTATCAGTTTTAACTGTCTAAAATGTAATTAACTATAGGAGCTTGCTCCTATAGGAAAATTAAGAAGTCAAAATAGGTGATATACCTAAAATCTCTTGTCATTTATTTTTCATGTGGTTTTCCTTATATGAGAAACTGTTTCTCTACAATGACTACCATAATGAAAAATTCTTTTAACACTTCTTTTCTCTTGTTCTTTGTTTTTATCCCTTTTCCTTCTTTCTCATAGTTTCATAAAATCTTGAAATCATTGACATGATTCAATAGAATAAGTTAACAGGAGATTATGGCAATGAAAATAGATAAACAGAGTGGCGACTCCTTTCAATCAAACGACACACATAATGACAACGATGAGAGAATTGGCAGCGACCGCGAAAGTTGAGTTCCGGGTGGCGACAGAGAAATCATATAGTTTTTCTAGGTTATTATGGATTATATGATTGTTAATGTTGTGGTTTTTTATTTTCCTTGACTTTCCCACATGTTATAGTTGTCAACATGGACAGAAAGTACTCTTTATGCCTATGCCTAGGTGAAAAGAAGGCTGAAATCCATGAATTTCAGGCTTCCTCAATCCTCATAACATCCTGCAGTTTTATTCTTATCCTCTTTCTAGATTGCAAACCCTAAAAAAAAATATGTACATTGTTACTTCGATTTTGTGGTTAACCATTTTTTTCCTTTGTACAATAGGTTCGGTTGACTTAGATTCAGGTTGGATTGTACTTAAGTTTTATGGGTTGAACTTAAATTTGAAGTTGATTTGGGTTCAAGTTAGGTTTAACCTATTGTTTGGGTTAACTTGTGTTCAAGTTTGGTTAAACTCAAGTTAAGTTTTGGTTAAAGTAGGTTAAATGTTGGTTGAATTTAATGTTTGAATTAACTGGAGTTCAAGTTAGGTTAAACTCAAATTAGGTTTTCTTTCGATTGATTAAACCTAATTAGGGTTACTCCTAAATTTGGTAAGTTTTAATTAATTAATTAGACATAATATGGGTTAAGTCTATTTGGGTTTAAAGTTAATTAAACCTAATTTTGGTAATGTTTAATTGATTAATTAGACTTAATATTGGTAAAGGTTAATTAAACCTAATTTTTGAATGGTTTAATTGATTAATTAGACTTAATATGGGTTAAGTTTAAATGACTTATAGTTAATTAAAACTAATTTAGGTAAGGTTTAATTGATTAATTAGACATAGTTGTGGTTAAGTCTAATTAGGTTAAGGCTAATTAAACCTAATTTAGGTAAGGTTGAATTGATTAATTAGACTTAGTATGGGTTAAGTCTAATTAGGTTAAAGTTAATTAAACCTAATTTAGGGAAGGTTTAATTAATTAGTTAGACTTAATTGTTGTTACATCTAATTAGGTTAAGGTTAATTAAACCTAATTTAAATAAGGTTTAATTGATTAATTAGACTCAATATGGGTTAAGTCTAATTAGGTAAAAGTTAA
>NEWO01000187.1:743202-798590 GCA_003013225.1 Phalaenopsis aphrodite | reverse complement strand
TTGAGAAGGAATGCTATACGACTTATATCCTATCTCAAAGAGGGAGCTAAAGGAACATAATGTTTCCTATAGCTAGAGAGAGAATGGATACCATACCATTCGTCGGAAATGTCAGATGTCGATATGTCGATTTTGAGAAGGAATGTTATATGACTTACATCCTATCTCAAAGAGAGAGCTAAGGGAACACCATGTTTCCTATAACTAGGGAGAGAATGGATAGCATACCATTCCTTGGAAATGTCAGATGTTGATATGTAGATTTTGAGAAGGAATGTTATACAACTTATATCCTTTTCCAATGAAATAACTACTGGTAAGCCAAAGGTCTTTATTTCCAATAGTTAGGGATAAGTAGATGTCATAATCCATTTAAGGAGGTCTTATAATACAACTTAGAGATGTCAAATATCAACGTCTGTCGGTTTTGAGAAGGAATGTTATACGAATTACATACTATCTCAAAGGAATAACTACTGGAAAACCAAAGCTCCTTATCAAGAAGGTCTTTATTTCCAATAGTTAGGGATAAGCAGATGTCATAATCCATTTAAGGAGGCCTCACACCTCTTTTCAAAGATGTCAATATGTCTTTTTTTGGAAGGAATGCTAGGAGACTTATATCCTATTGCATAAGAAAAGCTAAAGGAAAGCCAATGTCGGGAAGGACTTACATCCTATAATAGAGAAGCACGTGTAGAAAAACACATAGAGTTGACTGACTTGTTTTGAATTCTTAACATTTTTAGGGCTTAAATATTCCTAAGGAGATTACTTTTTTTTTCCATGTTTGACATTTAGTTTGTGTGAAGGTTGAGAATCAATTTTATGTCGTTTGGTGAAGTTTAGTTTGTCATCATTTTTTTGTCGTTTGTTTCCCAGTTTACAAACGGGTCATTATGTTTTTATGTTACATAATATTTTTAAATACTACCCATTGATTGGGGTAAAACTCTTTGACAATCAATCAACTGAAAGGATCGTTCTGAATGTGTCTGAGCCCTCTCACTATTTTTTTCAAGGTTGTTTAGATTGTCTTTCAGAAATGATTTTGATGTTGGTGAATTTTAATTTGCTAAAAACTTTGTATGTTACCTTAGTTCCCTCTTTCTGGATCTAGGTATATTTCAAAATTTTGATTATATGATCAAAATATTTTTATTTTCTAAAGATATGTCTGAGCCAATTAATAGCCGACCAAAAGGCAAGATCACTTAATTTTTCTCATGAATATAATATAGGGACAATTTTCTTAAGTTAGTTTCTCAAGTTTTATTAATTAAAGAAGAGGTTGGACACCAATTTTTGATTTCATGCTCACCTAAAACTTTTTCTCAGTGAATTACTATATCTGGTAGAGCATATTTTAAGGATTTTGAATGTCTCAATTCAAACACCAATTTTTGATTTTATGCTCACCTCAACTTTTAATCTTGTGGAGCATATTAAAGGTTTTGAATTTCTGAACACCAATTTTTTATTTTATGCCCACCATTAAATTTTGTGCAGCATATTAAAGGTTTTGAATGTTCAAACACCAATTTTTGATTTTATGTCCACTTCAATTTTTTTAGTATATCTGATGAAGCATTTTAAAGATTTTGAATGTCTGAATTCAAACACCAATTTTTTATTTCATGCTGTCCTCAAGCTTCTTCTTAAAGAATTACTATATCTGGTAGAGCATATTTTAAGGTATTTTAATGTCCAACCTTCCCTAATTACTAATTCTCAAAAACTTCTTAAGATAAATTCAGAGATTTAATAACTCACTCGACCACTTGACATGAGATTAAATAGATCGTAATATCCTTAGTCAATTACTTGTATTTTGATCACACAATTTTATTTTTGAAATTTTCTTAGGACCCAGTCTTAGATTTGTAAAGGACCTAGTTTTTAGGGTATCATGTTTTCTTGTCAAAATGTCGCAAGTTTTGTCTTGGATTATTCATTTCTGGATTGATTGTTTGATATATCAGAACATTCGGGATAAGAAAAGGTCAATTTCGGGGGCCCATCATAGAAGTTCTGGTAATGTACAATGTCAAATGGTTTTAGACTTATTTTGTAAACTGGGAGTTTATCATAGATATGATTGAATGTCTGTCATAGATAGACATCATAGAATGTCTATCAGAGATATCATGGAATGTCCATCTTAAATATCACGGAATGTCCATTGTCATAGATATTATGGAACGTGGAGTATCTGTCATAAATATCATGGAATGTTTGTTATGAATATCATGAAATGTCTGTTTGTTATGAATATCATGGAATGTCTGTCTGTCAGGAATATCCTGGAATTTCTGTCTGTTATGAATATCATGTGATGTATGTCTTTCATAGATATCATGGGAGGTATGTCTGTCATAGATATCATGGAATTTCTATCTACATGAATATCATGGAATGTGGAGTATCTATTATAAATATCATGGAATATCTATCTGTCATAGATATTATGAAAAGTCGATTATGAATATCAAGGAATGTATGTTAACATATTTGTGGTTAAGTCTAATTAGGTTAAGGTTAGTTAAAACTAATTTAGATAAGGTTTAACTGATTAATTAAACTTAATATGGGTTAATTCTAATTAGGTTAAAGTTAGTTAAACCTATTTTAGGTAAGGTTTAGTTGATCAATTAGACTTATTTGGGGTTAAGTCTAATTAGGTTAAGGTTAATTAAACCTAATTTAGGTAAGCTTTAATTAATTAATTAGACTTAATTTGGGTTAAATCTAATTAAGTTAAAGTTAAGTAATCCTAAGTTAGGTAAGGTTTATATGATTAATTAGACTTATTTGTGGTTAAGTCTCATTAGGTTAAAGTTAATTAAACCAAATTTAGGTAAGGTTTAATTGATTAATTAGACTTAATATGGGTTAACTCTAATAAGGTTAATGTTAATTAAACCTAATTTTGGTAAGGTTTAATTGATTAATTAGACTTAATTGTGGTTAAGTCTAATTAGGTTTAAGGTTGGTCAAGCCTAATGTGGTTAAGGCTTAATGGTTAATTAGGTCTAATGAGTTAGACCTAATTAAGGTTTGATTTTTTAGTAAACCTAATTTAATTAAGGTTTAATGGGTTAATTAAGTCTAATATTGTATTTTAAACCTAATTAAAGTTTGATTTTGCATTAAACCTAATTTAATTAAGGCTTAATGGATTAATTAAGTCTAATAATGTTATTTAGACCTAATTAAAGTTTGATTTGAGTCTATTTTTAGTTACACTCAATATTGACTTAGTTCATAATGAAATGAGCTAAATATGGTGAGGAGAGGATTTTAGGATTTAAAATATTAATTTAAAATTAATAAACTTTAACCCTAATGTAAAAATGTCATTTTAAATTGTTTAATGGTTTGAGAATTGTCATTTTAAGGTTATTGTTTGTCACCTTAAATTTTATAACCATTTGTAATTTTCTTTTCTTAATTTTCATTTTTATAATTATTTAAAAGAAATAATTACAAAGTGTCTTGAAAATTAAGAAATTGTGTTTTAAAGGATTTTTCTAGGCGAGGAAAAATCAGGGAGGATTCCTACGAGCCAAGAGATAAATCCTTAAAAATTTCATTTTTTCTGTCTTTTAAATAATTTTTAATAATTAAAACACTCTAGAGAGTATTTAATTATTTAAAAATTAAATATAAAGGATGAAATTAAAATTTTGGTATCATAATTTTGTCCTTTTCATGCTGAGTTCAAAGTTATTTTTGTTTTATTTTTATGATTTTTTGATGTCAAGATATTGAATATTGAAGTTTTAAGGTTTATCTTGATTTAAAAAAAATACAGATAAACCTAAAGGCGCCATGTGTCCTCGAACGGGAAAATGATGTGGTTGATGAGGTTTTGAATGAGTTTGTTTCACAAAGTGTCAAACTCGAATGCCATTAGGCCTAGCTCAACCATACTTTAGCCACAGTCATTTGAGTTTCATTTGATTAGCTTGGAAGCTTTGTTTGGACCTAAGAAGACTTTGCTCTAACTTAATTCAAGGTCAAATTGAGTCCTTATATTAATTTGATCACAAGGTGGCTCGACCAAGGAGAAGATGGCCAATATGTGGTTTAAAGGCTGTGGGGAAGGCCAATTTGGATTGAGCTCCTCCTCACTCAGTCCCTAGATGGACTTAGGTAAATAAATTTGAGGTTTTTAAGTGTTTGGTTTCACACCCCCAAAATGTCCTGTTTTGGGTTCTTTCGGGTTAGCCCAAATGAGGGGATTTAGTATTTTTCCTGCCTTGAATCCATGTGGAATCAATTGCTCAGGGTGTAGACAGTATTTTTGGTGTTTGGAGTTTTGGGAATTTGGAAGTGTTTAGGGTTTTCCAATTTTTCCTCCGCTATGTAGCTCAAGGGTTTGGTCCTATTTATAGACATTCATGGTGGCTATGGAACTTAGGTTCACTTGTGGAGGGAGATGGAGGTTGTATCTTGTCTGTGCATAAGTCTCCTGGCCAGGAGTATTAAGGGAGGTAACTTCCAATGCATCATCCCCAAGGGTTTTCACTTAAATTGATATTTAAGCTCATAGTTTGGCTCCCCTTTATTGGCTAACTTGGATGGCAGATAAGGCAATTGAAATGGTCTGAATCAGCCTTCACAATATAATTTTTATTGGTTATTCAATGTATTTGAAGATGGGGTGACACATATTCCCCTTTCTCTTAATTTTTTTGAATGTTATGTTCATCATGTTCATAATGTCTTTAATTATGAATGGGATAGAGCTTAGAGAAATCCTCTCTTCGTTGGAGGATGGCTGAGGTGAATGTTGTCTCAACCAAGCCATTCCTTAGGAAATTTCTAAGGAGATGACACCTCTTTACCCCCATGTCATCATGAGCTTAACCTAGGCTAACCGTGGGGGCTCATAAATTTTCCTTATGGGTCGTGGGCTATTAAAAGAGGTTCTACGGCCATGGGTGACCCATTAGTGATCCCTCATGAGTTGAATTTAGATTTTAAATTTAAAATTTGGTTTTAAGGTTACCATGGATTTGTCATACCATGAGCTTAAACCATAATTTTTATTTAAACCCTAGGTTTAATGGTCTTTAATTTTTTTCTCATTTAATGAATTAAATACATAATTAATCAAGAGAATAAAATATTTTGATGAAAATATCAAATTTTGATCAAAATGGTGAGCTTGACCAAATTTGACCAAAGTTGACTTGATTGACCAAGGTTGACCAGTTTTAACCATAGTTGAAAAATGTAGATCCAGTGTTGACTATGATGACTCACTTGACCATGTCATGGTTAGTTTAGTCATGCAGGTCTTGGGTTGGTGGTACGACCTGGGTTTGACCAAGGTTAACCCCGGTTGACCAAAGTTGACCAAAATGGTCGAATTAACCATATGGTGTTGTCTTGACCATATGGTATTCGTTTGGGTCTATGAACAATCGAATGGTCAAAGTTGTGACCATCGAGGTTCACCTTAGACATTTTGACCAATAGTTGGTCAATGGTGTCTGTAGTAGACCAAATGGTCCAATTTGATCATTTTGGTGTTTTTAAAATGATCAAATAATCCAATTTGGCCATTTTTAGTGTTTGAACTGATTCATTGATCCAAATTAACCAAAATTTGCTAGTTTGACCAAAATTGATCAGTTTGATCTAAATTGACTATTTTGGTCAAAGTTGACCAATTGGATCAATTAAATGTCAGTGTTGACTTTATGATCATTTTGGTGACCATTAAGTCAAAATTTGACCAGATTAGGGTTTGTCACCGTTGATCTGATCATTTAGGGTGTTGTCATTGTTAAGCTCCAAAAGGAGTGCTTTGAGGGTTATTTCAATTTTTAAGGTTTTAATAACGCTATGTATGTCCAAAGAAGTCAATGTTGGTAGACCCTTTTTCTTAATGATCACAATGATAATTTTAGAACTTTTAAATGTGTCGAATAATCTTAAAAATAAGATTCCTCAAGTTGTGTTTGGTCTATGGATGTTATTTTAAGACCTTCACTTAAAGTGACATCAACAAGACACTCTATAATATCTATGACAGACAGGCATTCCATGATATCAATGACAGACATTCCATTTTGTAACAAACATTCGATGAAATTTATGACAGACATTCCATACGACTGATATACCATGATATCTACGACAGACATTCTATAATATCTATGACAAACAGACATTCCTTGATGTCTATGATAGACACTCTATAATATCTATGATGAACAGACATTCCATGATATCTATGACAGCCATTTTGTCATATCTTTGACAAACATTCCACGATAGACATTCCACAATGGCAAGACAAAAATGACATAAAATGACAAACTCACTGTTTATAAAACGAATCTAAAACCATTTGACATTTTTTACCAGAATTGTTGTGATAGATTCCCTGAAATTTATCTTTTCCTCTACAAAAAAAATCCAGAAATGAGTAATTTGAGACAAATATTCTGACATTTTGACAAAAAATATGACTTCAGGGGGAAATAAAATTAATGCCCTAATAACTGGGTCCTTTACTAAAACTTTGGACTAGATCCTAAGTAAAATTCAAAAATAAAATTGTGTGATTAAAGTATAAGTAATTATCTAAGGATATTACGTGTCTCTTAATCACATGCCAAATGATTGGGTCCTTGCTTTCAAGTGAGTTATAATATCTCTAAACTTATCTTAAGAGGTTTTTTAGAATTATCAATTAGAAAAGTTTGGACATTCAAAATTTTTAAATATGCTCTCCTAGATATAGTAATTCTTTGAGAAGAAGCTTGACGTGAGCTTAAAATCAAAAATTGGTGTTTGAATTCAGACATTCAAAATCTTTAAAATGCTTCGCTAGATATAGTAAAGAAAAAGCTAGAGGTGAGCATAAAATAAAAAATTGGTGTTCGGACAGTCAAAATCTTTAATATGCTCCACAATATATAACAATTCCTTGAAAAAAAATTGAGGTGAGCATGAAATAAAAAATTGGCATTCGGACATTCAAAATATTTAATATGCTCCACTGGATATAGCAATTCCTTGAGAAAAAAATTAAGGTGAGCATGAAATCAAAAATTGGAGTTCGAATTCAGACATTCAAAAGATTTAAAATATGTTTCACCAGATATAGTAATTCTCTAAGAAAAAGCTTGAGGTGAGCATGAAATCAAAAATTGGTGTCCAAACTGTCCACTAATTGAAAAAAACTTGAAAATTTTTCTTAAGAAAATTCTTCTTATATTATATTTAGGAGAAATATTAAGTGATCTTGCCTATTGGTAGGCTATTAGTTGGCTCATACATATCCTTAGAAAAGGAAAATATTTTAATCATATAATAAAAATTTTAAGATTTGCCTAGACGCAGAAAGAGGGAACTAAGGCAAAAGACAAAGTTATTAACAAATTAATTGAAACTTTACTCTGGAGTCATATCTTTTAATATTCAGAAGATCCAATCTCATGTCATGAACTCAAAATGATTTTGAAAGTTAATTTGAACAAACTTGACCAAAAATAGATTCTCGATCAACTCAACTTCATGAAACGACATAAAATTAATTCTCGATCTTCACACAAAATAAATGACGAACATGGACAAAAAGTTTTTCAGAAGACATAAGGCCAACAAGCATTAAGATTTCAAAAAAATTCTCTCAACTCTATGTGTTTTTTCACACAAACTCTCACGCTATTGGATGTAAGACCTTCTTAACAAAGGATAATGGCTTTCCTTTTGCTTTTCTTATGGGATAGGATACAAGTCTCCTAGCATTCCTTCCCAAGAAAAACATATTCACATCTTTGAGAAGTAGTATAAAACCTCCTTAAATGGATTATGCCATCTACTTTCTCTCTTACCATTGGATGTAAGATCTTCCTGACATTTGCTTTCCTCTAGCATTTTCTTTTGAGATAAGATGTAAGTCGCTTAACATTCCTTCTTAAAATCGACAAACATTGGCATTGAATTCTCTGGTTTGTAGTATAAGTCCTCCTTAAATAGATTATGGCATATACTTACTCCATAATTATTGGATATAAAACCTTCATGATACGGAGTTACTATTTTTCAATAGTTTTTCCTTTAAGATAGGATGTAAGTCGCATAGCATTCCTTCTCAAAACTCATAGACATTAACATTTACATCTCTGGTTAGTATTATAAGACTTTCTTAAATGGATTATGAAAACTGCTCTCTTTCCTAATGATTGGATATAAGACCTTCCTGATAAGAGATATGGCTTTTCTATAGTTATTTCTTTGAGATAAAATGTAATTCATATGGTATTCCTTCTTAAAATTTATAGATATTGACAATTGACATCTTTGAAAAATAGTGTAAGACCTTTTCAGCACTATTTTTGGTTGAGGAGTTGCTCGTTGGAAGCTGTCGGTCACCGGAATTAAAATCTAGTCGCCTACTTCAGAAAGGCATTTAATTTACATATAAATATATAATTTTAGAAAAATATGAAATCAAATTGTTCCCATATCTTTCACAGTTTAAATGAAAGAGCACTATACCTCAAACCATATACCTATCCCGAAAGATAAACATAAAACTTGGCAGTGAGGCTCGATCAAATAAACCAAGAAATATATGACACCCGTTTGGTCTGTGAAAACCATTTTATTTGCCAATAAGTTCCCCTATTTAATACAAAAAATTAAATAAGGTTTATATTAAGCTGTGTTCGGAAAAGCTTCCTATAAGGGCAAGCTACTATAGTTAATTACATTTTAGATAACCGAAGTCACCTAAGAAAACTCTCAATAAAAATCAGGAAATATTATTTTCAAAGAGGTCAAAAGGATATGACTTGTTAATGAGAACAGACAAGGACGTGTGAAAAGAGGGATGGTTCAAATTTGGAACATTTTTTGTAGAATCCAAAATAGGAAGAACTAAAGGATGTCATAGATCTGAAGAAGAACCTCTGTGACTTCCCAGTTTATCCTACTATTTGGCTTCGTTTTGAGGAGAAATATTTAAATATTTCATCCTACCAATTTAATTAATCAGGGCTTATATTTATGTGAAACAATCACACTAATAGCATTGAAGATGTGAGGATTTAGATCGTGATGAACAACAACCTCAAAATCCTAAGACGAGTTAGGGCTTATATTGTGTAGCATAGCTATACAAAGGCCTAAAGATAAGTTGAGGATTTTTGTTTCATAAACAAACCACCTCAAAGTCCTATGACTTGTTGTTTAATTCTAAGGAAAGATATGTTGTTGTAGATCCTCTTGCTAATGAAGATAGTCGTGTTGCCCACAATGTTAGCTCCAAGTTCCTCGTCTTAACGAGTTTAAGTTTTCTAATGTGTCAGGTTATCATGTCAAGTTAGTTTCCCTATGGTTATGGTTCTTTGAATGTTATGGGGCATATTAAATTTGATTAGAGCGACACCGGTTAGAATCCAACGGTTCCCTCGTTCAAGCACCGCCTTTTTTTATTGGATTCACTTAGTCCAAATGAATTTACTAAACTCAATTTAATGGATTTCTTACATTCATTTAGACCGTGGGAAGTCTCGTTAGCAACCGTAGGTTACCTCTTCTGAGGGATTTCGATCATCTGATAAAGACGTCTTAAGTTAATTGCAATTTTGGTTTTATGTTGTTTGTGATTAAATTTTGAGTTGTCATATATTTTGCATGTTGTGGCGGTGAATTTTATCTTTGTTGATTTTAATTTTTACTTTTGGTTTTATGGCTAACCTAGCAATTTTGATTTTCATGCAGGGTGACATCATTGTTTAACATGCAAGCTTAAGACAAGAAAAACAGAAAGGTAAATGCATTAATTTAAAAGAGTACTGATCCCAAAATTATATTGTTGTGTAAAAAATTATATAGTTGACTCTACCATGCAACGGTGCCAAAAGCTTGATGCAATATTTTATGAATTATGAATTTAAGCAATAATATTGGGATTATATGAAAACATACTTATCATTATCAAGTAATAAAGGAATTTCTATTTAATCCCCAAATATCCATCCCAAAAGGAAGGTTTAAATTTGAAATCATAAATTTACTAGGAAATTCACAGAAAATCAAAACGAAATTATTGTCACTAATTTTGAGTGTTGAGATATCATTGGCTGATCCCAGGCTTAGTCCTTTAATCTATGGCTAAGGTAAGAGGATACTGGCTCCCACTCCAGAGCTCCCACTTCCCTTCACCTGAAGGATAACCCTTGCTTTAGTTTTTAAACGCTAAGACTGAATTGGGGATTTTAGTCTGTCACCCTAAAGATTCTCCAATTCTACACCCAACAAAGAATATCTTCCTATGTATTTGCAGTTAATTCCATGAACGAAGTTCTCCTTCATGGAATCAAATGTGATCCTCACTCTGTTGTAGAACTCATACTCCATTTCTAAGATCACATCTTTCACAATATATTTTAACAATTTAATTGGAGAGATTGAAATGTAAATTAAGTTTATAGTTAAAAAATCATCACAATTTATTTTTTATTTTAATATTAGCACATCCATATTATCTCTTTGTTTCAACATATCTTAGAGTAGGAAGAAAGATAAAGTAAACTACTCAGACTTCATGAGAAATATGCAACAAAACACAATTTTCATATATATAAGAATGTTCAAAAAACACTAATAAACAAACAACACTTATCTGGAACTCTTTCTCAAAGCAAATCTCTTGTAGCCTCTTCTAGGAAATAAAGGAAGAAGAAATCTCTCACTTTTCTCCTTCTCCAACACTCTTAGAGAAGAATTCACACTTAATCTCACCACAAAACTCTAAATTATAAGAACGATGGACTCTAAATGATTGTAGAATGAAAATATAGGAATGTGTGATGCGTAGTAGGGTTGAATTGGGGCGATGAAATATCAGGAAGAGTCACTTTATTTTATCAATTTCGGCCCCAAATAAAGCCTTGAGTCGGTTCTTCAATAGGTGCCTCCAAAAACTATTCAAAAAGTGTCCATATTCGTTGAATCTTCTAGAAACATAGATTGAACCAAAGCCGTCGTCGCCAGTGTTCCACTATTTAAATCAATGCTCTCTGTCAAACGACACCGTCGATGCTGAACAAATTTTCAACTTCTTCATTTTGTTTCCAAATTTCTTTCTTTTTACTTCCTTTGTGCTTCAAGTTCTAAAATTCAACAACCTGCAATAAAACATAAAAATATCTTCCATTAAAGTGCAATAAACCAAAATGAGTATAAAATATGGGTTTAAAAATGCATATATTTTTTGTGTATGATGTACCTGCTTATTCTTCTCGTTCCACCACCTGAAAGGTCAGTAATTGCAAGACATGTATATAACTTTGTAGGAGTAGATGAAGGTTTAGCTACCAAACCCAAAGTTATGATTTTATTGAATCTCAGAAGATCCTAGTGGATGATTTTAGAACAAAATATGGCAAGTCCAGTTTGGCCTTCAGAATGTCCATTAGATTTCAGAATGCTCGAGGCATGGCCCTGAACCATTTTGAAGATCTCTTGAAATATTCATAGCTCCTTCTGGACTTATCATATTATTCCATTAATAATCCGAGGTCAAAGTGTTACTATCCATTGCTCAATAAAACTTGACAATTTAATTATCCTGTGGATAGGATACTCGGTTAATCAATTGATGTTCCGTTTAAGAGTTATGTGAGTGGATGCCCGTAAGTCAAGTTTAGGTTATTTAAGCTTGTGGTGCCCACAATTAAAGTCAGGCTTGTAGAGTTTAAATATGTTAATCACCAATTATGTTATCTTTTAAATCCAATCAATTGAGTTTAGTAATTGAGCCTAGGTCTCCACTAAGCCTTTATTAATCATGATAGGTGAAATGGTGATTATCAAGATTTTTATTTTAAGTGATACGTATCCTTATTGAATGATCACATCATCCTCAATATTGGGCTTAAGAAAAGTAAACTATCGCCTTTCTGACTTAAGCCCATCACATGAGAATCATTTGATCTTAATTGGATTCCAAGTCATAAAATTAGGAGAATTATAGTTTTGTTGATGTTGTGCAAGGGTGTTGAGTGAGTTTCTACCTTTTAGTCTCATTGTATTTCAATCATCCATACATTTTTATTAAGATCAAAATTACCCATTTTTCCTTTGGTTAATCCTACATTTTGATTAAGGCACCAAAGTCAGAAATGACTATTTCACCCTAGGGGCACTTCACCCAATAACTCACTAAACATAGCTCAAAAGACTTTGAGGGTTTAGAGTGTCATATCCATGAGGTAATTACAATATTTAGAGGAGAATATGTGGACCTCTCAAAAATTAATTTGATTTATATATTTATTTAAGCTTGGAAAATAGTATTCTTTAAAAATGATTTATTTAACTTTCCAAAATGAAGTTTTTTTGTTGATGAGAAAATTATTAGAGGTTTACCTAATTCAATTAATGATTTTTTGAGTAAAATTATTATAATTATTTTAATAGGAAAATAAGGAAAATCCACTTTTAAGCCTTTTGAAATTTAATTTAAACTTATGAAAATTAGGAAAAATATTTGAATGAGTCCCAAGTGATTAGATGACAATTAGGCACATTTTGAAATATTTGAGATTTTTAATTATTTTAAAATTCAAAATAAGGCTAAAAAAATAAGTATTTTCTAAAAAATAATTTTTATTTTTCCTAAATGCCATTGATCACAAGGAACTAAGAAAACCACTTTTTTTAATTTTCCCAAGTGTAATTAATCTACTATTTTTTTTTTTGTACAAAAATACAAGGTTCCTTAGAAAATCCATTTTAATACTTGAACTTAATCAAATAATTTTTAAAATTTTTATAGTGAATAAACATGATTTTTATGAACAATGTGGATTAATTTTGTTAATTTTTTTAAGTATATAATTTACCAAAATTAAGTCAAGATATTCACATTTAATTAAATATAGAAATTTACAGGATAATTCAAAGCATCATACTATTTTCCCAAGATTTCCCTGAGAATAGTAAACCTAATAAAAATATTCCCATAATTTTCCAAATGATATTTTGATTTATGTAATTAAAATTGTCAAAATTGTCACCATAGCTTGAAAATTTAGGCTAGAAGCATAGAGATGCCCCCTGACCCTGGAGAAATCCAAGAGCATCCCCTGTGTGATGAGAAATAAGCCTAAAAAAATTTAAGCCATGGTGAACAATTTTTGTTCATAATGAATTAAAATACTCCAGATAATATTTAATTCATTAAAAATCAGAGAATAGGAAATAATTTTTTTATTTTTAGTCCACATTATTCTCTACTATTTACTGAGTAAGAGTGTATTTTTATTTTATTTTTGTGATTTTTCTAAGGAAAGATATGGATTTTTGAAGTTTAGGCATTTAAAATAATTAAAAAATCCCTATTTTTCTACATATCCAACGCAGCGTTGATTGTATCATAGGCGGCTCTAAAAAAACACACGACGCTCCACCATTTGACACCGCTAGCCATGTATTTGTCACAGGGACCGCAGTTTACGGACCATAACCTTGTTCGTCCTCATCCGGACTTTCCAATGGATAAACGCGTGATCGGAAAACATCCATTCATCGTCCCCAAGTGACCTATCCCGTAAACCATTCACAATCCTTAAGATCTTCACAAAGACTCAACCAAACCGCTTGAGATTTGTTTCTAAACCTTCATCTACTTAAGACGAACACATCTATTTTATTTACACGATATGAAATATAGTAAATACATTTGGAGAATCAAAAAAGCCTCGAATTAGTGTTGGGATTCAATACCTTTATGTGAGATGGGAGGCCTTAATCAGATGGTTGTGGTAGTTTCAATTGGTCCCAACAAACCTCTGGATGAAGTTGCAACCCTTGGTGAATTGTCTAGGTATTATTTTGATCAAGCTCGATTTTAGGTGTAGATCTAAAGCTATGCTAGAGGTTATTTCAGAGAGGGCTTTTATGGGGAATCATCCTCTTTCACTATGGGGATGTTGTGTGCAAAATTAATTCAGGTTTGGTACACTGTAGTGGAGTGGAGAGATCTTAGGGAAAATTTTAATGGAGAAATTGGCTCTAAGGGGTGGCTATCACAGGTTGAGAGCAAGAGGATTACACTTTGGATGGTTTGGAGAAGCTCTGGTGAGTTTTTCGTAGAGTTTCCTTCAAGTTGAAAGCACTCTCTTCCTCAGTTGTACAGAGCTCCATTTAAAGGCATGGCTGTCTGGTGGAGCTCAAGGCTGGGAGTTGGGTGTTAAAGCTTGTTGAGGTAAAGGGAAGAAATGCTCTAATGGCCAATGGTAGTGAGCCAAGTTAAGGAGGTTTAATTTTGGGTTTTGGCCACTTGAGGCTCCTTTGGGCTCGCTTTTTCTAGTGGCTGGTGAAGGTATGGCCACTTCTTGGGCCAGGGAGGCCAAAGGCTACTTAATGATGGTTAACTCCTAAGGGTAAGAGATGATGGCCAATATATTTGAGTTTAGGCCAAATATGGTGTGAAATTCCTTAAATCAAGGGAACATTGGTTCATGGCTCATCTTGTCTGGCTTAGGTTGGTTTAGCTTGATCCATAAGGTGTATTTGGTGGTTGTGGTGTCATTAATTTGGTGGCTTAGGCATGGCTACGTCAATTTTGGTGCATGGGTTCAATTTGGGTCAAAATGGCTAGAAGTTGGGTTTGGGTTAGACTAGCTATGAAATTGAGCTCAATTGATTGATCAAATTTGTGTGGATGATGGTCATGAAGGTTTTTTGTGAAGGATTGAAGTAATTTTTAGTTCAATTGGAAGCTCAATTTGAAGGATTTTAGGATTTTGGTCATATTAGGGGTGTTCGGTTAGACTAAAGTCTAGGCTGGGCTAGGGTTGGGTTAAGTCCAAACTGATGATTGAAAATGGTCTATAGGAATTTCATGAAGAGTTTTTAACATCAATTGGGTGTCAATTTTTGGGTTAGGTAATTCAATTTAGTAGAGTTTGGTGACATAGCCAATTTGGGGATTTTGAATGTTGGTTGAAATTGGGTGAAATTGAGGCTTGAGTAAGGCCAATTGAGGGACCAATTTGATGTGTACGATTGTTAGGAAGAATTTAGGATTATAATTGATGCAAATTGAGAAGGTTGTGTGGTTCAGTTAGGTGAGATTAAGTCATAGGGCCAAAATTGGGGGTCTTGATTTGGATCAAAATTGAGCTCAAAGAATGGGTCAATTTGGCCTGGATTTGGTTTATATTGATCATATGAAATATGAATTTGAGTTAAGGAATGAAATTTAAAGGAATTTGGGCTAAATTGATGGACATTTGGGATGAATTTAATTTAGACCTTTAAAGGCAATTTGGGGATTTTGGTAAAAATGGTCAAATTGGCCAAATTTGGTTGAATTGAACGGTCAAAATTGATTTTGGAGATATTTTAAGTGATTTTGGATGTTTTTAAAAAGTTTGGGGTGTCAAGGGTATTTTTGTAATTTTTGCAAATTTGAGGGTATTTTAGTAATTTTGGCACTTTTTGATGGTTTTGGGCAATTTGGATAATTTGAAATGGCTTGAAATGAATTTTGAATAATTTTGGATATTTTGAGTGAATTTGAGAATTTTGGCCAAATTTAAGGTTTCAAGAGCATTTAGGTAATTTGGGGGCAAAAGACCAAGTTGGATATTTTGGTAGAATTGGGGTGCCAACCACCTTATATGAGCTATGGACTAATGAAATCCCCATTTGGATCCTCCATGCACTAGTACTAGCTAAACCCTAGCCTAAGGCTAGTGGGTCTAAGGGACCCATCTAGAGATCAAAGTCACAATTTTGGATTTAGAGTTGTGAATGGAGCTAGGTGATAGTGAGTGCAAGTGAGTGAACTAGCTCCAAAACAACTCTCAGGGGCAACCCGAAGGTCAAACAGTCTTATTGGGACTCTCCTTGAGGTTTTCCATACTGACCCCACCTACTAAGTGCTAAAGGTTAGGTCCAATATGGGGAACTTCAAGTTGAGCAAAGAAGAGTTTGGAGTTTGTAGTGGTGACAGATTCTTTTTCTAGCTTTCTAGGAATAGTCAATAGTAAAGTTTTATGGCTAGACCCTAGGCTACTAAAGAGGGAAAACTAAACCTCAACGAAAAATGAGGTCAACAAATGGACTCCTAATAGATGTGTTGTGCTGGGCAAGCACAACGTGTGTATTGGCGTTGACCAACAAGATCAACAAAACCAATGCAAAATTCTAAGTGAATAGACATAGAAAGAAGTGTAGGATTGAGTGCTAGTTATTTCTAGTGGGGAATTAGCAAGTAAATATCTGATTGAAATCAAGGAGTAGGAACTCTTACTGGGGATTGGAGAGTAGGTTTGAATTATCAAGTTTCAGGTGTTTTAGAGGTGGGGAGTTAGTATTTACGCACTAACTCTAAAGTTGGAATTGAAACTTAGGCATCAATTCCAAAAAAGGAGAATCAGAATTTAGGTACCAATCTCGACAAGGAGGGAGAATCAGAATTTAGGTACCAATCTCGACAAGGAGGGAATCAGAATTTAGGTACTGATCCCAGAATGAGAATTGAAATTCAGGTATTAATTCCAAAAGAGGGAGTTGGAATTTAAGTACTGACCTCGAAATATAGGAATCAGAATTTAAGTATTGTCCCGAAATGGAAATTGAAATTTATGTATCAATTTCAAAAAGGGAGTCAAAATTTAGGTACCGACCTCGCAAGGTAGAAATCAGAATTTATGTACTGATCCCCAAATAGGAATTGAAATTCAGGCATCAATCCCAAAAAGGTTTGTTGGAATTTAGGTATTGACCTCGAAAGATAGGAATCAGAGTTTAGGTACTGATCCCGAAATGGGAGTTGAAATTTAAGCATCAATTCCAAAAACAAGAGTCAGAAATTAGGTACCGACCTTAAAAGATAGGAATTAGAATTAGGTACTGATCCCGAAATGAAAATTGAAATTTAGGTATCCATCTCAGAAAGAGAGTCAGAATTTAGGTACTGACCACGAAAGATAGGAATCATGATTGAGGTGCTGATCCTGAGGATTGAGAATAGGATGTCGTATTCCATTCATGGGGGTATTATACCTTCTCAAAGATGTGTGTAGAGAATCGGATGTCGTGTTCCATCCAAGGGGGTCTTATACCAGTCTCAAAGATATGTGTCATGTGAGGATTGGTATTGGTGAGGAAAATTTATGAAATTTTGTGAGATTTAGTGCAGAATATGAAATTTCGTGGGGATGTGAAAAAGAATAGTCTAGACAAAGACAGTCGTGTTGCGCAAGCAAAGAGTAAGAGACATTGAAATCAAGAGAATCAACTCAAAAGATTTGTTTTCTTTTCTTGTTGTTTTTATTACATTTAATTATCATATATATATATATATATATATATATATATATATATATATATATATATATATATATTAAAAATTCAATTTTTGTTGGTTGGTTTTCAAAAGAGAGTATTTTATTTTATTTTTTTTATTACAGATTTTTTTTTAATTGTTTTGTTCTTTTTTCATTATAGTTCTGAACCAACGTATGGTTCTGTGGCTTTTTATCCATCGTACAAATGGGTAATTGACCCAACAGACTAAATTCTGAAAGAGATTTCATTAATCTTCTTCAAAAGAGTTACAGATTGAACATAGGCTGTAACATTAAAAAGAGGTACAATATTCTGAACGCATCAAAGCTACATCTAAAAATATCTCATGTTGGGTACATATCATAAGCTAAGCATATCTGATACATATGTCATCATATATGTTGTGTCAAAATGTAATACAAAAAGGTATCCTTTAACTGTCCATCCTCGGTGGAGTGAACTCTTGATCGAGCTGACCTACTAAGCCACACTCTAAGAAAAGTGTTCCTTTTGCATGTGCTTAAAGGTGCAACCCTCTTATTGCTCGTAAGGTTGTAGCACTTTTAATTCTGGATCTGGTTGGAATCCATATGAGATATGGCTGTTGTCCATCCTTCTGAAAGTTACCAACACCCTGTGGTGTCGCACCCCTGGAATGCAGTGTTTGGTGAGATCTGCTCCATTTCCTTTAAGAATCAGTACTGAACCAACCGATAGCAGAATCTCCATGGATCGTCTGAACTCACCGGGATCAACAAAGTCTATTTCTTTGCCAAAGAGAATGTTTCTTTATACATGAAAGAGACCGTGTAAATAGGTCTCACAAAATCATGATGGTCTATATGTGGGGGTATGCAGTCTCCTTCATCGTAGATTTTGATGATGCAGCTGTTAGGAATGCAATCTGCTGGAAGTATGCTCCATCGAACCATCATCTTGATTATCCACTTTATCATAGCAGGTAACAGATCCACCTTATCATTTCTTAGAATCCTTGGGGGATTTCCTTGTCTATATTTGATGAAATTATAACAGCAACCACATTGTATGGTGATTCTACCTTTTTCACGCATCCATTTCTGTGGTTCAGAGTAGGTTCTTTTCATTAGATAACCCACTCGACCCCCGTCCCTTAAGTTGAATATACAGTTGAGAATGCTTCTTGTACAGCTTCAAGCCTTATAGTATGCTGACGAATCTTCCTTAAACTTATTCATAAAATTCAAATATCCTTTTCTTTACTTTACTCATTTTGTGGTATTCTGCTGTGGTTATGATCAGCAGCTGTCGAGGATGCTCCCTCATTTCAGTATCAACAGGAATCCATGTCGGCACTACCACTGTATCCAGCAGAAAATGTGATTCCCCCATTAAGTGATCGGTGATCTGAAATCCATCATCGGTGGATGTATACTCCTCCATAGTACTGTAACACTCTAAGTGGAGGACAATGCAGTCTGGGCATTCCACAAATGCCACCATAGCTGGTATCCGTGTGAGAATTTTTGCGTTGTACGTCGGGCAACCAGCACAAAGATCATCTGAAACCTCTGGTTTTGTCGACTTTGGAGTGAACTCAGACTCATCCTCTGTTCCAGGCAAGTTGGAGGAAGTCTCTCTCATGTATGGATTGTAGATTTTTTTCCAAAGGAATCGGGGTAAGCAAGTTTTATGCCTCCTTCTGGCGTCTTCTTTTTTCAGGCAGGAAAGCTCTAAGTTTTTTATGACTCGTACTTCTGCATTGCATCCATTGTAGCGGTACGTCTGGCAGTCTCTTGTCGTCAACAATGACTTGGCCACCAGTTGGTGTAGTTATCATAGATAGCAAATGACTAGTCCCCTTCATTGAATCTTGCTGCACCACTTTCTTCCCTTTCAGTGAGGAATTTTTCTTATGGTTGACCTTCAATAGTGATGGAAATCCTTAGGGTAGTTCAGGTTAAACTCAATAAACGGTTCTTGAACCTCTGGAGCGGTGACCTTTATTATGATGAACGGAGCTTTCCCGGGAATGACCTCAAGATCTTCAAATTTGACTCTGAACTTGATGGTGGGAGCAAAATTGTGGGCATCACGGCTCATCTGTTGGTTGCAGGAAAAGGTGAGCATAGGGAGCGCCATTGCAGTAGCTTTAAAAAAAAAGAAAGCTCTGGGGTTGGCAATTTGACCAAAACCTCATAATCTTAGTGCGAGCACTAAAATTTAATAGAGGTCGATCTGTAAACTAGGTAAGTATTTAGTTAAATTGTGGAAATTTTAAAACCTAGTAAAATTAGTTTTAAAGTAAAAAGATTTAATTACTACAAGGAATATTAAAGTGCACGCGTAGCAGGACACAATCAGTTTTAATTTGCAAAATAGCAAATCAAACTCAAAAGTAGAAAATTGCAGTTCAGGACCAAGTGCAGGACAATATTTATAACACACAATGCCCAGGTGGAACTAGTCCACCAACACACCTATTGTGGGTCCGACCCCACACAAGGATTAAAATGTTCTTAATGGCCTCCTGAACATCTCTTTTCAAATGTGATTGAACAAACAGTTCTGAAGTCCAAAAGAGTTGACCGTACTTTCCTAAGACAGAAATGAGTGAAGCTTGCCAATGAAAGAAGGGTAATTTGGTCAAAGAGGGACATGGATTTTTTTTTGTAGTGTTTAAGGGTCTAGTGCTTCAGTGCCAGAAATGGAGCTTAAGTTCTAGCCAAAATTCAATTTTTTAGCAATTTAAGCCGAACTCATCCATGCCATTGTTGACGCTCAAGCTTCTTCTTCCTATTTTTTGCAAAAACTAGCCCGAGGGTGCTTCATAGAGCTCATATCTTCAAGTTCCGTGCCTCAAAGACACCAAATTTTATCTTCTCAAGGTTAGATCTACATTTTGAGATATTTATTTTGAGATTTCACCATGGATTTTTCATACATTGAGTAAAGACTGAAAATCTATAAAAATATTTGATTTAGTGGTGAAAAATCCATGGATATAAGCTTTGTTAGCTTGAAAAAGCTTGTAGGAAGCATATTTCTTGATTTTGAAATTTGGTGGAAATTTTTCTTCGAATTTACTTTAGATGACTACTAAGACAAAGAGAGGAAGAGGAATAGAATCCTATGACGGTGTCAAATTTCTCAGTGTAAATGCGAAAATTTGTTACAATGAATTTGCTTCTTCAAGAAAGTTTATTGTAGAGCAAACTTTTTATCCTACATATTGGTCCTGACTTCACATATTGGCTTTGATCCCTTCCTAGGCTATTCCCTAGGCTATTCCCAGGAAGCATATTGGTCCTTCGAATTTACATTATTTTTTTTATGTGCATATCCTTCCTTTGAATCATTTATGTGAAGTGACTAAATAAAGAGTTATTTTTGTTGACCTCACTTTTGGTTGAGGTCTAGTTTCCTCTTAAATAGCCTAGGGTCTAGACATAGGACTTTCCTATTGACTATTCCTGTAGGACTAGAAAGGAACCCTCACCATTAGAAATTATAAACTCTTCTCTGCCCAACTTGAAGTTCCACATATTGGTCCTGACATCTAGCACCTCGTAGGTGGGTTCAATATGAGGGAGCTCAAGGGAAGTCCCAATAGGAGTGCTTGGCCTTAGGGTCGACTCTGGTGTTTTTCTAGATCTATTTCACTCACTTACACTTGCTTTCACTCACATTCACTCACAACCCAAGGCTACCTGACTTTGATCCCTTGATCTTTTGGGAGACTCATGTACATGGTCCCCTAGACCACTAAACCTAGACTAGGGCCTAGCCAAGATTAGTACATAGAGAACCCAAATGGAGATTTCATTGGTTCATGGCTCAAATAGGGTGGTTGGCACCCTACTTTCACCAAAATACCAAACTTACCCTTTTGCCCCCAAATACCCGCAAACCCCAAATTTGACCAAAATTCCCAATATTACCCAAGCTACACAAGTTTGTCCAAACATCATCTCAAACCATATGAAACTACCCAAATTGCCCAAAACTTCCCAAAATTGCCAAAATTACCAAAATACCCCTAAATTTGCCAAAATTACAAAAATACCCTTTGTGGCCCAAACTTTCCCAAAACCCTCAAAATCATCTCAAATGTCCCTAAAACCAATTTGTACTCTTCAATTAAACCCAAGCTGATCAATTTGACCAACTTTGACCAAAAGCCCCGAACTACCCTTAAAGGCCCAATTTCCCCAGATTCACCCCAAATGTCCACTAATTTGATCCCAATATTCTCCAATTTAAATTATAAATTCAAATTCATCATGATCAAACTCAATTCAAACTAAATCCAAGTTCAATTGACCCACTTTTGAGTCCAATTTCCACCAAAATTAAAAAGCCCCAATTTGGCCTAAAACTAAAATCCCATTCAATTGAACACCCAAATCTTTCTAATTTCCCCAATTATGCATCATAAAATCTTTGAAAAATCTACAAAAATCAAATTGAACCCTCAATTAACCTTGGTCAAACTTCAATTTCACCCAATTTCAACCTAAATCAAAATTTCCAAAATTTGCCTCAATTAGCCATGTGCCCAATTTCCACCAAATTGAATGCCCTAACCCCAAAATTGGCACCCAATTAATGTTGAGAACTCTTCATGACATTCCTCTAGACCATTTTAAAAATTTGTACTTAACATAACTCTAGCCCAACCTAAACCCAAGTCTAACCCAACATCCCTCAATTGATCAAGTGCCCAAAATCCCTCAAAATGAACCTCCAAATAATTTCAAAACCACTCCAAGTCTTTTCTAAACTCTTTATGAAAATCATTTACACCAAAGTGATCAATCAATTTGGCTCCATGTCATGGATAACCTAGCTCAAACCCAACATAAAGAAAATTTAACGCAAATTGAACCCATGCACCAAAATTGACTAAGCCATGCTAAAATGACCAAATTGATGACACCATAGCCACCAAATGGATCCTAATGACCAGGATAAACCCACCTAGCCCACCCTATGGAAGTCATGGATCAATGGTCCCTTGATTTAGGGGATTTTATCCTTTTTTGGGCCTAAACCAAGAAATACTTGCCATCATGCCATACCATTAGGAGTTAATCATAATTAAAGCTCCTCGTGGCTCACCTGGCTGCCTCACCACCTCTCCTACTCTGGCCAACCACCCTAGTCATCGGAAAACACCAAAACCAAGAGTACCATGCCTCCATCCAAACCCAATCTCACCCATCCAAGCTGGCTAGCTCCAATTGGTCTTTAGCAATTTTCTGCCCTCCCCCTAAGCACCCAATTAAACATGAACTGAAGCCCTGACCTCCACCCCAAGCCCCTTTATTTAAACCACCTCCTCCATGGCCAAAACACGAGCTAGAAAATTCTTAAGGGGAGACTCTATCCAATTGCTTCCAGACACTCTCCAAGAACTCTTAAGCTCAAGCCCACAATTTTCCCCCTCTTTTTTCCCCTATGAGAGCTCAATTTTGAGTTCAAAATTCAAAGAAAACCAGGACATATTTCCCCACACCTCCACATTCCACCAAACTCTAATTAACAATACACACACCATCCCCACAGTGAGGGTATTTGATTCCCTCCAAAAGCCCCATCCTATATAGCCTCTAACATAGTTTTAGAGCAACACTTGAAATCAATGTTGATCGAAATCATACCTAGACATTTTTCTAGGGCCTAGGACTTTATATGGAGTTTTGTTAGACCCAATCGAAGCTGCCAAAACCATCTGATTGAGGCTTCCCTTCTTAGAAAAAGGTATTGAACCTCAATCCTAATCTGAGCCTATTTTGATTCTCCATACGTATTTATTGTATTTCATACCGTATAAGCCAAATAGATATGTTCATCTTGAGTGAATACAGGTTTAGAAACAAACCCCATGTTATTTGGCTGAGTCCAGCTCAAGATCTTAAGGTTTTAGTGTGAACAACTCACAGGTTATGTCACTTGGGTACGATGATGGAGAGCCGTCTGATCGCACATTTATTCAATGGACATAGGAGTTAAGCCAGAAAAATGTTTAGAACGAAAAGACGGGCTGCGTGACAGCTGAGGTGGCTAGCTGCGTCGAATAGTGGAGCACCGTGTGTAAAGTTTGACGCAGATGAGGATGAGGTGGCGGCGCGTGTTTAAGTAGAAAAATATGGATTTTTTGGATTTATTTAAATGTCTGTCTTCAAAAATCCATATCTTTCTCTAAAAAATCATAAAAATAAATTAAAATACCCTCTTGCTCAGTAAACAAAATAAAATAATGTGGACTAAAAATAAAAATTATTTTTTAAGACTCTGATTTTTAATGAATTAAATACTCTCTTGAGTATTTTAATTCACTATGATCAAATATTGCTCAACATAGCTTGAAATTTTGAGGGTTTTTTCCTCATGACAGAGGGGATGTTCTCTGATGTTATCATGGTCAAAGGGCATCTCTTTGCTTCTAACCTTAATTTTCAAGCTAGGATGGCTATTTTGACTTATTTTAAATACATAAATTAAAATACCACTTAGAAAATTATGGGAATAATTTTAGTAGGTTTCCTATGGTCAGAGAAGCTTAGAAAAATGTCATGATGATTTAAATTATTCTGTACATTTTTTAGTTATTTAAATGCATATATCTTACTTTAATTTATGTAAAATTAAATACTAATAAAAAATTGATAAAATCAATTCCACATTCTGCAGAAAAGTCACATTCTGCAGAAAAGCATACAATATTATTTAATTAAGTTTAAGCACTATAGTTGATTTTCCAAGAAATATTGTATGCTTGTACAAAAATAATTATATTAAATTAAATTACCTAGAAAAATTATGAAAAGTGGTTTTCTGAGTTCCTTGTGATCATGAGCACTTAGGAAAAATAAAAGTTATTGTTGATAAAATACTTGATTTTTTGTCGATATTTTGAATTAAAAATAATTTAAAATAGTTAAAATTTTCAACAATATAAAAATAATTCAAAATGTTCCTAATGGTTCCCTGATCACTTGGGACTCATTAAGATATTTTTCTTAATTTTTCTAAGTTAAAAATAAATTTCTAAAGGCTTAAAATGCACTTTCCTATTTTTCTCATTAAAATAGAAAATTTATTTCTCTGACTTCTTTGGACTCAGAGAGGTTTAATAAAAATATAAAAAATAACTTTTGTAAAAAAAACATCCTCTCCATTCAAATTAAATCATAAAAATCATTAAATAATTAAATTATAGATTTAATTCAAAAAACCATGAAATTTTATATAAGTGTTTCTCTGGCCTAAGGGGACCTCTAATAATTTTCTCATGAGTAAAACTTTTTTTTGGATAGTTAAGTAATTAAATATTTATTTAAATTAAAATAAATTTTGAAATCCACATTTTCTTCTCTAATGTTTTAATTGATCCATGGATGGGACACACTAAAAATTTTCAAAGTCATTTGAATTTTCATTAATGAGTTATGAGATGAAGAGCCCCAAAGGCAAAGGGGTAACTTTAGATTTTAGTGCCTTAATCAAAATTTAGGATTAACAAATAGAAAATTGGTAATTTTGATCCTAATGGACATGTTTAGATGATTGAAATACAATGGAATTAAGAGGAAGGAACTCACCTGCCACCTTTTCTATAACAAGAAAAAAAATTTTAATTTCCTTAATTATCATGACTTGGAAGTTAAACAAAATTAAATGATTCTCAAGTGATGGGTTCGAGTTAGGAAGATAACATTTCATTAAATTTAAGCCCATAATTGATTACAATGTGATCTTTCAAAATGAATGCATGTTAGTTAAATCAAAATTTTGCTAGTTATTATTTTACATATTGTGACTATTCAGGGCTTGGTAGTGAATTAGGCTTGACATTTAAGCTCATTTAATTGGAATTAGAAGGTAACATGGTAGATGATTGATACATTTTTACACTTCAAGCTCAATTTTAATTGTGGGTACCAAAACCTTTAATGACTCAGATCTGCCTTAAGGGTACCTTAAATGAAATATTAATTGATTAATTGAGTGTCCTATCCTCGGGATAAATAAAACATCAAGTTTTCTTGAGTAATGCGATAACCTTAGCTTAACCTTGGATGATTTATAAAACAATATGATAAGTTCAAGAACACGAAATATTTCAAGAAATCTTCAAAGTGATTCAGGATCATGCTCCGAGCACTTTGAAATATCTTGAATATTTTGAAGGACAAGTTAAACTTATTATATTTTGTTCTAAAATCATCCACTAAGATCTTCTGAGACTTAAAAAAGTCATAAGTTGGGGTAGCTATACTAAAATTAAACAAGATAAAATTCACTACCACAACAGTCAAAATATAAGAAAACTAAAAATAAAATTAGAAATAAAATAAAAAAAATTGCAACTAAATTAAAAAGTCTCTATTGGATAATCGAGAATCCTTTAAAGGTGGTAACCTATGGTTTCTAGTGAGATTTACTATAGTCTAAGTGAAAGTATGGAACTCATTAAGTTTAGTTTAGTAAATTCATTTTGACTAAGTGAATTGAAAGAAATATAGTGGTGTTGGAACGAGGGAACCGTAGGATCCTAACCGGTGTCGCTTTAATCAACTTTAACATTCCCCATAATATTTAAATAAACATAACCTTAGAAAACACTTGATTTGATATCATGACTTGAGACATTATAAAACTTAAACTCGTCATGACGAGGTGCTTAAAGCTAGTATTGTGGGTAGCATGACCATATTCAATAGCAAAACATGTCTACACCAACTAAACCATTCTGTAGAATTAAATAACGAGCTATCAGACTTTAAGCTTGTCTTCCTAGTGCGACATAAATCCTCAACTTTCCTTTAGGCTTTTGTATGGCTTTATTATACATTATAAGGCTTGACCAGTTTTATGATTCTGAGGTTGTCGTTCATCATGACCTGAATCCTCACATCTTCCAGGCTATTAGTGTGATTGTTTCATACGAATGTTAATCTTAATTAATAAAAATAGTAGGATGAAACATTCAAATATATCTCCTCTAAATTGAAACCAAACCATAGGATAGCTTGGGAAGTCACTTAGATTCTCGTCAAGATCTGTGACATCCCCTATTCTCTCTTCCTTTGGATTCCATAATGTTTTCTAAATTCAAGTCATTCCCATTTCACACCTCTTTGTCCGATCTCATTATAAAGTCCTATTCCTTTGAACTAATTGAAGATAATATTCTCTAATTTTTATGAATAGTTTTCTTAGGTGACTTCGGTTATCTAAGATGTAATTAACTATTGGTTTTTCTTTATAAGAAAGTTTCAAGAACCCCATTTAATATAAACCCTATTTAATTTTTCATATTAAATAGGGGAACTTGTCGGTTTATAATAAAATGGTTTCGCAGGCTAAACAGATATCATCTGTTTTCTAGTTTATTTGATTGAGCCTCACCATCAAGCCATGTGTCCATCTTTCGAGAGGGACACATAGTTTAAGGTGTGGTGCTCTTTCATTTAAACTATGAAAAATGTGAGATCAATTTAATTTCATATTTTTCTAAATTAAATATGTATTTATGTAAATTAAATGTCCCTCTTAAGTGACGAAATTCTGATTCCGGAGACTGACAGCTTCCACTGGACGACCCCCCTTAAAATTTTGTCGACAGCCGTTGAAGATTAGTTTCTCTCTCCATTTAAATTAGGGAATATTGTCTTTATATATTTCTAATGTTTCCATGTTCCTTATGGAATAGATTACCCTTCTTTCGTTGGCATACTTCATTCTTTCTTGGGTAAGTAAGGTCAACTCTTTCAAACTTCCGGACCGTCTGTTGAACAACCTCTGAACAGAGAGGTTCAGGAGTTCATTAGGACTTTTAATCTTTTTGTGGGTTGGACCCCCAATAGGTGTGTTGGTGGACTAGTTTCGCCCTGACGATATGCATTCTGAAGTTGGACCCGCACTAGGTACTAAACTTTACTTTCCTTTTTCTTCCCTTTCGAGTTTAGTTTTCTATTTTGCAAATTAAATCAAAATTATGTCGTGTTGCACTTGCTCGTTGAACCTTTCTTAGATAATTAATTAAATTCTTCTCTTTTCAAAGTTATTTTTACTAAATTCTGAAATATTTTTCACAAACTAAAATTAAAATAAGGATTTTCTCACTCTACAAATCGACCTTTGTTAATTTTTAGTGATCGCACTAGAATTACAAAGTATTGACCAAATAACTAACCCCAAAGATTTCTTTTTGAAGCTACTACAATGGAGTTCCCTACGCTCACTTTCTCATGTAACCTGTCGATGGGCCGCGATGCCCAAAATGTCGCCCCCACCATCAAGTTTGGAGCCGGATTCGATGAACTTGAAGTCATGCTCGAAAAGGCTCCCTTTGTCATAATGAAATTTATCTCTCTGGATGTTCAGGAGTTGTCAGTTGTGTTCAGCCTCAACTATCTTTAGAATTTCCCTTCTTACAAAAAGGTAAAGACTACTGCCACCACGACACTTGCCAAGTCTGTTGTTTTTATTTTTGTTAAGGGAAAAGAGTTCATGATCATTGAAGATATAATCGAATGATTAACCATCCTACCATCAGTGTTTGAAATTGGATCAAGTTTGAGAACTGCATCATTAACTTGATCACAAAGAAGAAACCGCAATCAAAAGGTCTGGAGGGCTGTTAAAGCCCAGATTTCTGAAGAAATATTTGTTGATGAAATTCCTTACTATGAGGAACTAGGATTGTCGGAAACCTATCCATTTCTGCGAGGGAGTGAGTTTCATTCCTTAATTGATACTAATGGGTACGAAAGTATCCAGAATATTGCTACTACTTTACTGTCACCTCATGAACATAGTGGGGAGAGGAAGAAGCCCACTCCTATTACCCGAGTAAGTATAGTATTCCAGAGACTAGCTACCAAAGAGGGTTGTTCAGTCGCTGAATTACTTAAATGAGTTAGATGTATAATATCCCTTCGCATGAAGAAAGAAATTCTAAGAGATGTCAGGTCTGCTAGACAATCTCAAAGATCAACTGAAACTTTGCCTACTCGAATTCACATCAGGTTCTGCCTGGGAAGTAGAATTGATACTACTGTCATCACCACCGATTCTACTATCACTTCTCCAAGACCTGCATGTCATCAACAATTTAATTCACATCCGGGTCCGAGAGTTCTACCAGTTACCAGTTATAAGAATGTCTATAAAGTTCTAAAGGAAAAGATGAAGAAGTTACCCGGTACTGTATCAAGTCTGCACCATGGGGAGCATACCTCTCTTTGACATGTCGATGCCTTTATTGAGACACCCCATCTCAAGACATCACAGTTAAAAAAAAGGTTTGGGTACCTAAGGTTGCCGTACAAATACAGTTCAGTGAGCCCGTAGGGCAAAAATATGGAATGAAGCAAGGGGCTGAATGATCTGACATCATCGACGCTATTGTTACCGAGTTGGATGAACAAAAGGATGATGTTCAACATAGTCCCCCAGACCTCAAGATGATACAAGATTCAATAATCAAAGAAAAGGTTGAGAAGCTCAAGGTTGAGATTTCTAAGTTATCCCAAAATATGGGCTTTTCGTTGATGATGATGATGATGATGATGATTTTGACTTTAACGACTATCTCGATGAAGATTTCATGAATATTCATGTCATCAAAACTAGAGCCACTGCATCTGCATGCGATGCCCAACCTCTCATTGAAGGGAATGTCATGGATGATCTACGTAGGGTTGTTCTACTAAGGGATGAGCAAATCAGCCAAATCGAGAAAAGGATGGAAGAGATGGCCAATTCCACAGCTACCATGGCTACAGTTCATGGACAATCTCAAGCACAAAACTTAGCTTCTCCAGAAGTCAATCAACAAGAGATTTGTACATATCACTAATTAAAGGAGAGAATTTTCCTCAGCTAACAGAGATGATCAACGGAAGAAGGATTCTCCATCGGGTGTCATACCAGAAAAAGAATTTAAATAGATGTTCGAACAAGTTCGGGATGCCTTAGCCCAATCTATGGGCGGTGCATTGATTTTAAAGGGTATACCCTACCTGGAAGAGTTTGATGATGTACCTCCATAAGGGTTTTGCATCACCAAACTTTAAGATATTTGAAGAGACTGGAAATCTCAGATAGGAAATTGTACATTTCAGAGCCAATTGTGGCAATACCGAAGGTAACAAAACTTTGCTTTTCCATCAGTTTATCAGCAACTTGTTAGCAATAGCATTTGATTGGTATGTCGAGTAGCCAATGGATCAGTGAAGACATTCCCTGATTTAGAGCAATTGTTTGTAAAGAGATTTGTTGGAGCGCAACATCATATTTCTATTGGAGATCTTGTAGTGTAGTAGAAAAAGCCTAACAAAACTCTAGTTGGTTATATCTTGAGGTGGAGAAATCTTAGCATGAACTGCAAACCTTATCTACAGGAACATCATGTGATTGAGATCCTACTCAAAAACATCCATGGGTCAATAGATTTCATGCTTAAGGGACTCACCATCAAGTCCTTCGAGAAGCTACTCAGCAAAGCTAACAATCTGCAAGAGGAAGTTAAACACATGGATTCTCAAGAGAAATCGGAAAAGATCAGAACAACTCGAATATTTGAGAAGAAGTCTGGGACAGTGGCAATGGTTGATAAGGTAAAGGAACCAATGAAGATACAAGCAGAATATTCTCGTCAAGGTTCCCATCCATCATCACAACATGCTCAATAAGGAACACAGTAATATAGCCAGACTAGCTAGTGGTTACATTAAGGAGGATCTTATCAAACAGAAAATAAGAAGGGTCTAACCATTGTGGAATGAAATATTAGCTCAATTATTGCCCATACCACACGATGCTTGGAAATACTATAAAGGAATGTTTCATTAAAGAAAATTTAAAACTGAAAAAGGTTATGTAAATATGATTTCGGCCAAAATAATCACTTTAATAGAGCCTTATTCATAAAAAAGATGGATGGATGATCCCAATTTTTTTATATTTAAGGATTTATAAAGTTGACACCACTACAACGCCAAAAACTTGATCCTTATATGAAAAGTAAGTTTTGAAAAATATATATAATTATAGGAAATTAATAATGAGATTTTGCACAAGTATACATATCATTATCAATTAATAAAGGACTTTCTATTTAAGCCCTAAATATTGAACCCACGGGGAAGGTGTAAATTGGCAATGATAAGTTTTACTAGGAAATTTACAGAAAATCAAACAAAATCATTGTCACTAATTTTGAATGTTGAGATGTTATAAAAACTAAAGTGTTTAACTATTAGAAAAACATATATGAAAAGTTTAAAAAGTAAATACTAATCTACTAACTATGTTTATGTAATGAAAATTTAATATGTGAAAAAGCATCCTTCCCACTATAATGAGGTTCTGGTGAAATGAGATGAGATAAATGTTTATAATATGTATTGTGCCAAATAGGAGCAAATATAATTCTCTACCCTGATACAATGCATAGAAAATCATTGGCTAATCCTGGGTTTAGTCCCTAAATTTGTGGCTAGGGTAGGAGGATACTGGCTCCCACTTCAAAGCTCCCACTTCCCTTCATTTGAAGGATAACTCTCACTTTTATTTTTCAACACTAAGATCAAATTGAGAATTTTAGTCTGTCACCCTAAAGATTCTCTAATTCTACACTAAACAAAGAATATTTCCCTATTATTTGCACTTAATTCCATGAATGAATTTCTCCTCCAAGAAATCAAACGTGATCCTCACTCTATTGTAGAACTCATACTCCATTTCCTAGATCATATGTTTCACAATATATTTTAACAATTCAATTGGCCAGATTAAAATGTAAATTAAGTTCGGAGTTGAAAAATCATCACAATTTATTTTATATATTAAAATTGGCACATCATATTATTTCTTAATTTCACCATATCTTAAAGTATGGAGAAAGATTAAGGGAACTACTCAGACTTCATAAGAAAGACACAACAAAACACAATTTTCATATATATAAGAAAGTTCATACAACACTAATAAACAAACAAAACTTATCTGAAACTTTTTCTCAAAGCAGATCTCTTGTAGCCTTTCCTTAGAAATGCACGAAGAAGATATCTCCCACTTTTCTCCTTCTCCAACACTCTTACAAAAAGTTTCACACTAAATCTCACAACACAAACTCTAAACTATAAAAGAAAAAACATTAATAAACTCAAATATGATGGTGGAATGAAGATGGATTATGAAGAATGGCGAAAATGGAGCGTGGTAGAACATTTTGAAATGAAAAGGAGTTCATTTCTTGATGAATTTTAGCCCCAAATAAATCCCAAGGTCAGTTCTCCAAGAGGTGCCTCAAAAAACTCTTCAAAAATCATCCAAATACATCGAAACTTCTAAAACTAGGGGCTGAACAGCCTTTGGCGCCATCAGCGCTATTCTGGAGTCGTCGGTGCTCAAGTAAAAATTTCAGCTATTAAGTTATTATGCGCGGTCGGCGTTGCCCTTGGCGTGGTTAGCACTGAGTACTTCTTCAAAAATATCATTTTGACTCCAAATTCCATCTTTTTTGCTTTCTTTTTTGCTTTAAGTCCTAAAAATAAACAACCTGTAAGAAAACATCAAAATATCTTCCATTAAGGTGCAATATCACCAAAAATAAGTATAAAATATGGTCTAAAAATGCATATATTTTCGGTGTATCAATGGATTACAGTTTAGTTCAAATCATCCAAGAATATACTAGATCATATTTAGACTACATCAGCTCAGGCACCCACTCAGATTCTACAACTTGCACAGCCCAAGATGGAGATTTCACGAGAGAAACCACCGCAACTAGAAGAAAAAGAGAAGAATGCCACCGGATAGACTGATAGTTCTGGGGGTAGGATAGTGGTTGCCTCTATTAGATTGGTTGTCTCAGATTTGGGGAAGAAAATTCTTGAACCTTTGACCATGTAAGATTATCTTTTTGCCCCACCAGCGTATTCTGAATATAATGATTATGATTTCGGCTACATTTTAACTGTTTCAAGGGATAATGTAACTGACTTTGCTGAATCTAACTCCAATCTCGATTCCCAAACTGGTCCTTAAATCGTACCTGAGTCTGATGAGCCCGCTAACCAGGATGAAGAAGATATTGATGATACTGGTTACGATAGCACCAAGAGTGAGGAGTCTGTCCTCGAGTAGCATGGTACACGACTCATCATCAACTTGGATCTTTCTAATAAAGAAGAGACCAAAAAAATTAACTACAGCATTGCAAGAAGAGGAAGAAACTACAGAAAAAAATTTAAGGAGCGGGAAAGTGTTACCCCCGAGAATAGCTCCAATAGATAAAGGAAAGTAAATAGTAACTTAAGAAGAGCTACCTCCACCTCCACCAATGGAAGAACCAAGTAGCCAAGTTAAGATTGGAGGATTATATAAAGTGGATTATAACGTGCTAGCTCATCTTAAGAAGGTTAACAACCAAACTAAGCATTTACAATACTCTAATTCTATCAAAGGAGATGAAAGTTTACAACTTTGACTGATGATACACCTAAAATATATAGTGATTTTATACACATTTTTATACTTATTTTTGAGATATTGCATTTTAATGGAAGGTATTTATGTGTTTTTTCTTCAGGTGAACAAAAAAGGTGAAAAATGAAAAAATTAGTGAAAAATGATCAAATATGGAACAAAAATACAAAAATTGTGTAAAAGATTTTGGCGCCTAAGCGCTGGTGAAATAGAGAAGGCCGCACCTAAGCACCAATGGCCACGCGCTCAATCGTCAGTGACAGTTACTTAACGGGTTAATTCATTTTGATAAATTTTAATGGGACATTTGAGGCACCTATTGGCTAAAGAGGGAAGTTATAAGTTATAAGCACTTGAAACAAAAATATGGTTAAAAGACCTGTTAAAGGAGGCATCCTTTGGAGAATACATCAAATTTGGACACATTTTGAAGAGATATCAATGTACCTCCTGGAAAACTATAAAAGGGAGAGGCTTGGGACTCCTCAATGGCTGCTTCTAGTCTCTTTAAGTATTTCTTTTAGATTCTTTTTGCTATGATTTCTAAGAGAGAGACTGTAAGACACCAATATTTATCTTTATTTTAGTTTTAGTTTCTAGTTTTTGAAAGTTAAGAGTGTTGTAAGAAGAGAAGAGATTCAAATGAATTTCAAGAGTTGGTGGAGGATTTGAGATAAGTTTTTTTCTTTGTTACTACATTTGGTTTTAATTGGGACTTCTTATTGGTTTGACAATGATTTCTGCTTTTAAATTAAAATGTGATTTTATTTTCTCCATAAATTTTGAGTTGCTTTCTTTATCTTTATCCTTAAAATGATAAGTAGATAAAGTATTGGATGGAAGTGTTAGAGAGTATTGATCTTTAATGTAGGAAGAAGTTATGATGATTTAACTCCATGTACTTCATTTACTTCTTGATTTGGCCTATCGAGATGTTAAAACTTATTGTGAGAACATGTAAGAACTGGGATTGTATTGTCTCAGTCAACAATTGGAAAGAATTACATGAGATTGCATGGATGAGAATGTAATTCATATTATTGAGTGCAAATAAATAGGGAAATAATCATTGAAGCGTGTAGAGCTAGATGAATTTAAAGTGACATTTTGAAGCCCTCAACTTAGTTTATTATTTTAAGTTTTGTACACGATGTTAGCCCCAAGGTGGAGGGATTCGAGAGAACTCTAGAGTGAGAGTCGGTATCTTCCTTGCCTAGCAGGTCATCAGAACTATTAAATCTTTAAATTAACCAATATTATTTATAGCATCACTAGTAAGGGTAAAGAATAATATTGCTCTTATTTGGCACAACACAATTTTACATACTTCCACAGCAAAATTTCTATACTTATTACTGATTCATGATAAGGAAAAAGTTATTTCATATTTTGTGCTTCTTATCTTACAAAAACTTAAGTTATCTTTAAAAATTGTTATAGTTTTACCAAAATATCAAAAATGCCAAAAAGAGTTGAACTTTAATTACTATAATAATATCATTAGTTTAAGTAATTGTCTTTTTAAAATTGAAGTTTGTTACATAATAGTGCTTATTGTGAACAATCCCTGTGGGTTCAATATTCGGGGCTTAATCAAAAAGTCATATATTACTTAATAATGATATGTATATTTGCGTAGTATCCCAATATATATATAAATTAAAAAGTAGAAATCTTATTTTCTTTAGGATCAAGATTTTGGTTTTGTTGCAAAGTAGGAAAGATAAGTGAAGAATTTAATTGCATACATTGTTATACAATTACATATAAATAGTCGGGATTAAGTTTTTTGGTGTTGTTGCTGGAGATTGAAATAAAGAAAATTTAAAAATTAGGTTTGCAATTTAGATTTCAATTCAAATTGGGATTGAAATTAAATTGTAATTTAATTTAAAACAAAATTTCTATTTTTAGAAAGCTTTATTTAAACATTAAGAATTTTTATAAGAATATTTGTGTTGTGTTTTAATATGAAGTATCTTATTTCTATTTTATATTAGTGTATGCGAGTTCATATTCTGAAGGATTGGTGTCCTATGATTCTGAGTTAGAAGAAATTGTTAAAACAATTAGAAAAAGCAAAAAATAAAGTAAAAATTTTGAAAAATCTAAAAAAATTATAGAAATGGCATATCAAAATAATAAAAATGCTGAAATTCATCAAGAATTTAGACCATTAAAGATTATGTTAACCCTACGGTAGATGAACTTCATTGTAGTATTAAAAAACCTATCGTAGTTGCTAATTCATTAGAGCTTAAACCTGTTATTATCCAAATGGTATCAAATAATTAGTTTGGGGGATCACCAACTGAAGAACCAAATTTACATCTTGCAATTTTTTTAGAATTGTGTGCTACATTTAAATAAGATGGTGTATCAGATGATGCCATAAGACATAGGTTATTTCCTTTCTCACTGAGGATAAAGCTAAGATATGATTGCACTCCTTAGCACCTAGATCTATCAAAACTTGGGGTGATTTAGCACAAAAGTTTCTTGCTAAATATTTTCCACCAACAAAAACTGAAATGATATTACATCTTTTAATCAGTTTAAAGGGGAATATATTTATGAAGTATGAGAATGATTTAAAGAACTCTTAATAAAGTGTCCACAACATGCTATACCAGATTGGTTAATAATTCAAACTTTTTCTAATGGATTAGTTGGGTGTCTTAAATCTATTATCACCGTTGCTGGTGGTTCGTTGATGTCAAAACTATTTCATGATGCTTATGCTTTAATTGAAGAAATGACTATTTTCAATGGCCTTCTGAGAGGGTAATCTTAAAAAAGGAGCCACTATTCATGAATCTGATGCATTTACCATGTTAGCAATCAAGTTGCTGCAATTTCAAGGAAGTTAGACCAATTTGGAATGAATTTTTCTCAACTAATTCCTATGATTGAAGAGAATTCATTAGACCAAATGGTAGATTCTCAAGCATCATTAGAGACTTTGAATGCCATAAAGAACAAGCCAAATAACCCATATTCAAATTATTATAACTCGGGTTGGAAGAATCATCCTAATTTTAACTTGAATAATACTTCATGTGGCATTAATCAACAATGGGGTAGCAACCAAGTAAACCCATTGAGAAGGTGGAACAACCAAGGGAATAATAATAATAATAATAGATTTACTTATCCTCTAAGTTTCAACAGTAATCCACAATTGAGAAGAAGTTATCTATAGAAGAAGTGGTGTTACAAATGGAAAATCAGTTACAAAGTCAAGGAGCTACAATTAAAAATATTGAGAATCAACTTGGACAAATAGCAAATTCATTAATTAATAGATCTCAAGGAACACTTCCTAGTAATACTGAAGAGAATTTGAAAGACCAGAATAAAGAGCAAGTAAAAGCTGTTCAACTTAGAAGCAGATAAAAGTTGGAAGGTAGGGTTCAAAAAGAAATTGAAGCAGAGAGAGAAGAGATTGAAGTACCAAAAGAGGACGCATTAAAAGGTTTAAGGAGACCTATTTCTCCACTAAAAATTGATTTAAAAAAACCACCACCTCCATTTCCTTAAAGGCTTCATCAATAGAAGTTGGATAAGCAATTTTCAAAATTTCTGGAAATTTTGAAGAAGTTTATAATTATTATTCCATTTGCTGAAGCCTTAGAACAATTGTCAAGCTATGTCAACTTTATGAAGGATATTCTTAATAGAAAAAGGAAGTTTAAAGATAATGAGACTATTGCACATAGTGAGGAGTGCAATGTGCAATGCTATAACTCAAAAAAGGCTTCCTGTAAAGCTTAAAAATCCCGGTAGCTTTACAATTCTATGTGTAATTTAGGTGCAAGCATTAACCTTATGTCATTATCAATATTTAAATGATTGAGATTAGGAGAAATAACTCCTACTACTGTAACTCTGCAGTTAGCAGATCATTCAATAACGTATCCTAAAAGAATTATAGGAGTGAAAGTAGATCAATTTATTTTTCCTGTTGATTTCATTATGCTAGAAGATAAAGAGACGAGCAATGATAGATGTACATAAAGGAGAATTAACTGTGTCTTTCAATGATAAAATGGTTACTTCTAAATATTCAAGGTCAATGAAGTATCCTGCAAAAGGTAAAGATGATCAATGCTATATAATGGATGTTATAAGATATCTGAGTGAATGTCATTTTAAAACAAATTATGAAGAGAAATTTGAAATCGATGATTTGGAACACGAGCAAGAAGAGGAATTAGATCAACTTAAAGATCTTTATAAGGAAAAATCAAACTATGCTCGAGAAAATTTTAAAATTCTAGACACAACAGAAAAAGATAAATCATTTTGTCCATCAATTGAAAAACCTCTAGAACTTGAGTTGAAATTACTTCTTGATCATTTAAAATATGCCTTTTAGGTGATTCCTCTACTTTACCAGTTATAATTTCCTCAAAATTAATGATGGAAGAAAAATAAAGCTTGATGAAAATTTTGAAAAATTTTAAGAAAACTTTAGATGGACAATAGCTGATATTAAAGAAATCAGTCCTTCAGTTTGTATGCATAAAATTCATATGGAAAAGAATTGCAAACCCAAGGTTGATCCTCAATGGAGATTGAATCTTATTATGAAAGAAGTTATTAAGAAAGAAATTCTAAAGTGGTTAGATGCTGGAATTATCTACTTTATTTTAAAAAGTGTATGGGTAGTCCAATTCACTGCGTTCGTAAGAAAGGAGGAGTAACTGTGACTTTAAATGAACATAATGGGTTGATACCTACTAGACAAGTCACAGGGTGGTGAATATGCATTGATTATAGAAAATTAAATCTTGATACTAGAAAAGATCTTTTTCCACTACCCTTTCTAGATCGGATGTTGGATAGACTACCTGGGCATAAATACTTTTATTTTCTGGATGGATATTTTGGTTATCACCAAATTCAAATAACTCCTGAAGATTAAGAAAACAACATTTACCAATTTGTATGGTACATTTTCTTTTAGAAGAATGTATTTCGGTTTATGTAATGCCCCTGCTACATTTCAAAGATGTAAGATGGTTATATTCTGTGATTTAATTGAAATAGGGATTGAAGTCTTTATGGATGATTTTTCAGTGTTTGGAACTTCATTTGACTCATGTTTAGAACATTTATCAAAAGTTCTTAAGCTCTGTGAAGAAACAAATTTAGTCATTAATTAGGAAAAATGTCAATTTATGGTAGCAGGAGGAACTGTATTAGGACATCAAATATTAGAAAATGGTATGAAAGTAGATCCTGCTAAAACTCAAGTGATCACTAATTTACCTTATCCAACCAATGTAAGGGAAATTAGGAGTTTTTAGGACATGTTGCATTCTATAGGCAATATATTAAAGACTTTTCAAAAATTGTTAAGCCTTTATGCCATTTACTAGAGAAAGATGCAGTTTTCAATTTTGATGAAAAGTGCCTAAAAGCTTTTGAGTTATTAAAAGAAAAATTAGTCACTGCACCAATTATAGTTTCACCAAATTGGGGAAAACCTTTTGAACTTATGTGTGATGCTAGTGATTATGCGATTGGAGCTATTTTAGGACAAAGTTATGATAAAATGTTCAAACTAATTTACTATGCTAGTAAACCTATTAATGAAGCCCAAATTAACTATACAACAACTAAAAAAGAGTTATTAGCAATAGTATATACTTTTGATAAATTTAGATCATATTTAATTGAAAATCAATATGTAGTGCATACAGATAATTTTGTTATTAAGTACTTAATGAGAAAGAAGGATGCAAAAACCAGATTGATAAGATGGGTCATTCTTCTTTTGCAAGAATTTGACTTTGAAATAGTAGATAGGAAAGGAGCTAAGAATCAAATTTCTGATCATTTTTTCAGGCTTGAGTTATAAAAACAGCACTATTTTGAAAAAGAAATTAATGAACATTTTTCAGATGAAGAATTGTTCAATATTAACAAGTGGTGTGTTCCATAGTATGTCGATATTGTGAATTTCATTGTTAGTGATATTATGACATATGGAATGACATACCAACAGAAGAGGAAATTTATATCTGAAGTTAAGACTTATTTTTGGGATGAAGTATTTTTATATAAACAAGGGAAGGATCTTATTATTCGAAGATATGTGCCTTTAGAAGAAACTTATGAAATTATCTAAAAATGTCAAAATTATGATTTTGGGGGACATTTTGGTGTTGATAAAACAACATACAAAACTTTACAATCTAGACTTTATTGGCCTACTATCTTTAGAGATGTTAATTTTTATAACAAAACTTGTAATAAAAGTCAATGTATAGGCAATATTTCTAGAAGAAATGAGATGCCCCTCAACTATATGTTGGAAGTTGAAATATTTGATGTTTGGGGATTAGATTTCATAGGACTATTTACATCATTTTTCGAAAAGTTATATATACTGTTAGCAGTGGACTATGTATCCAAATGGATTGAAGCTGTAGCCTTACCTTGATATTATGCTCAAAGTGTTGCAAAAATTTTAAGAATGAATATATTTTGTAGATTTAGGATGTCGAGAGTGAAAAAATATCATATAAATCATACAATTGCTACTGCTTATTATTCTCACACATGTGATTTGGCTGAATTATTTATTTGTGAAATTAAAAGAATATTGGAAAAATCTGTGAATCCAACAAAAATGGATTGGTCAGTCAAACTTGATTATGCTTTGTGGGCTAATAGGGCTACATACAGAACCCCTATAGAATTGTCCCCATATAGGCTAATTTTTGGAAAAGCTTGTCACCTACCAGTTGAACTTGAGCATAAGGCATATTGGGCAATTAAAGAGTTCAATTATAATTTGAAAGATGCTGGTGAGAAAATATTGTTACAATTAAATTAGCCTGAAGAGATAAGAAATGAATCTTATGAAAGTGCCAAAATATTTTCTATTTTTAGGGGATAAACTTAAATTAAACGATTGTATGATGTTGGGTCAACCAAAATAAACACTGGTTACGTCGAGCTAACGGCGTAAGACCAAGCGCTCTGTGGGAGGCAAACCATAGTTATCAGTGTGCTTTTGTTTTAAATATTTTTTGCATGTAATTAAGAAAAAATGGGGTAGCATTTGAAGACTATTATGCGTTAGTAATGATTTTAAGATTTTATTAAGTGACTTAGACGTGTGAGAAGGAGTATTTGGACGTTAAGTTGCATGGTGTTAAATAAAGCAGTGGGGCTTAAGCGCCAATATTCGGGACAACTTAGAATGAGTATTTGGAGATTACGTTGCCTCATGCTAAATCAAGCACGGGGGCTTAAGCGTCAATCTTTGGCGCTTAAGCACAGACGATAAAAATCATATGCAAATTTCAATTTCTAGAAGATCTAACCGAAAATTTATTAAATTAAATGTGTCATGGCAGTTTTAGGACATGTCTAAGAGTTATAGGAAAGATTTGGCCTATAAATAAAAAGGGTTTTGTAAAGAATTTTCCCTACAATTCAAATTCTAAACCTAAAAATTTAAGTGAAAGAGAGATTTGGAGAAATTTCTTCATGGAAGATGGATTTGAAGAAAAAGGAAGACGCAATGAGGAAGAAATTTATTAGTCAGAGTGCACAAGAGATGTATAACAGTTTCTTAGCTGTTAGTATTGAAGGAATAACGGAAAAGATTAACAAAATTAAGGCTGAGGTGACATCAATTGAGGCAAAAGTAAATGAATTTAATGCACATCTAGAGCATATTGGATGGTAATTAAAAATGACATTTAGCCATACCAGTTATATAGAGAAAGCGAATAAGGCGATGTATCTTAAGAAAAATGGATTGAAGAAGATTGTATCAGAGCTCGTCACCACCGTCCATTTTATCAAATTGATATTTCAAATGCCCAATGAGAGACTAATGAGAGACAAGAATTTGTTCCAACAAATGAAGAATGGAATTAAGTTTGACATTAAGATTTACTTGTTAGGAGTTGTTTTATGTGTTATTGTTAGGTCTTACTTTTAGACTTTATGTGATTATGTGTTTTATTGTGTGTAAGTTTGTTTAGTGTTTGTATTTAGGAAATTTTCTCATCCGAGACTCTTTTGTAATGAGAATTATGTGTTGTATGTTGTTTGTAATAGTTTGTGAATGAATATAAGTGTTTGTTTGTGAAAAGTTTGAGTTATTGTTACTTTGAATTGAATTAGAAATATTAGAGGATTTTGAGAGAGAGGAGAGTTAAAGGGAAAGAAAATAATTATTTAAGTGTCATAGAACCATTTAGGGGTGATTTACTTAGGCTAATAGTGCATTTTACTTTGGACCAAAAATATGAAAAATCGTACACTGGTGCCTAAGCGCCACAACCCAGTGGTTAAGCGCGAGGCAACCCGAGAAGCGCCAAATATTCGCACTTAACCGCTGTTTCACAAAAACTAGTTCGTGAAAGGTTAAAAGTGAAAAATAACCCCAAAATTTTCCATTTCTGCTCATGCCATCGTCTTCCTCCTCTGACGTTCATGATTTTGAGTTTAGGGCAAACCTTATTTTGGAGATTTCTTGGTGGATTCGAGCCAAATTTGCTAGATTTGGATTTCTTGAGGTGAGAGCTTCACTTTTATGTAGATTTTTTGGATTTTCACCATGTATTTTGAGTTCATTTAATGATACCCAAAAATCGCTATTCATGGTAAAAATTGGAGAAAATTCTATGAAAATTACATAGAAATTGTAGTTTAAACTTATAGAAGTTGAGTCTAGTAGTTTAGGCTTGATTCAAGGATTTATTTTGGAATTTTTGAAAATTTTTAGAAATGGCACCAAGAATGAGAGGAGCAAGGGGAAGTCCCATTTTGATTCGAGTAAATTTGTGAGTTTAAAAGCTCAAGATCGGTATAGTTATGCTCTGCAATCACGAAAACTTATACAGGAGTGATGTTTTAAAAATCTGAGAGGACCTGTTGAAGATTTAATGGTTCATCGACAGTGGAAAAAATTCTGTTGTTTTTCTATTGTAGTGGTGATTTCTGTAGTTTGAGAGTTTTATGATAATCTACCAGAGGCAGAAGAAGATCAAGTTATGGTGAGAGGAAAATCAGTGCCATTTTTGCTTGAGGTAATTAACATGTTTTTCCAGTTGCACCCCGATAATTTGTGTTTTTATAGTCCTACTGAGACAGTGTTGGACAAGATTATTTCATATTTGACTGTTGGAAGAGGACTCTGGAAGATTACAAATGAAAGGTGAGTCAAATTTTCCACTTCAAAGTTAAATGCCAGCTCAACGGCATGGTATTATTTTATTTTAGCTCGTCTACTGCCGACTAATCATCTCAGTGAAGTTACTAGAAAAAGAGAAACGTTATTTATTCGCTAACTTTGTAAGAGCAGAGCAATACCTCACGTGGTTAGCTAACATTGTACCTGTTAAGAAGAAAAATGGACAAATTCGTGTATGTGTCGACTTCAGGGATTTGAACAAAGCATGTCCAAAGGATGAATTTTTGTTGTCAAACTAGAAATGATGGTGGATATCGCTTCGACACATCAAATTTTCTCCTTCATGGATAGATCATTGGGGTACAACCAAATCAAGATGTCTCCCGAGGATGCAGTACTTAGAACATTCAGAACATCAATTGGAATTTTCTGCTACACAGTGATGTCATTGGGTTGAAGAACGCCAGAGCAACATATCAATGAGTTATGACAAAGATTTTTTATGATCTCATTCACAACCAAGTGGGATGCTACATTGATGATTTTTTCATCAAAAGTAAATGAAAAATAGACCATTTATACGATTTGAGGATCGTGTTTGAACAGTTACGACGATATGACTGTAAGATGAATCCCTTAAAGTGCGTCTTTGGCATTACCTCCGAGAAATTTCTACGATTCGTTGTCAGTCATCAGAGGATCGAGATCAACCCAAATAAGATTAAAGCTATCTTGGAAATGCCTCCTCACAAACCTTAAAATAACTACATTCCTTCCAAGGGAAGCTGGCATATCTGAGATGTTTTATTTCAAATCTCTCAGGTAGGTGTCATCCCTTCATGACATTAATTAAAAAGGATGCCAAATTTGTTAGGGAAGATAAATGTCAGCGGGCCTTTGAGGATGTTAAGCGATACTTATTGACACTTCCTGTTTTGGAAGCCTCTATCCCGAGAAAACCTTTAATACTTTACACTGCGGCCTTAGATGACTCTCTTGGAGCTCTCTTAGCCCAAATCAATGACGAGGGTAAACAAAACACACTCTACTACTTAAGTCATCATCTAATACCGATGGAAGTAAGGTATCCGCCTATTGAGAAGCATTGTTTAGTGTTAATTTTTGCCTCCCAAAAGTTTAGACATTACATGTTTTCTCATAAAATTACCCTAATTTTAAAAGTTCATTTGTTGCAATATTTGATTACCCAACCAACACTCTATGGACGTCTAGCAAGATGGTCGATGATTTTGTTGCAATTCGATATAACTTTTGTTCCCCTCCATGCTATCAAGGGACAAATTTTAGAAGATTTTCTCGCTGCACACCCACTGTCAGCTGGGTCCCCTCTTAATGATGAGTTACCAGATGAGTAAGTATTACATATGGAATTCTCCAATGCGCAACACTGGGAGATGTACTTCGACGGAGCTTCATCGACCAAAAAAGACAAAGGATCAAGCACATTATACCAGGTAAAGCAGGGATTGGTTTGATCTTTATGACGTCAGATAAGGGTATGTTGAGGTTCTCATACCACCTTACAGAGCCCTGCACAAACAACAAAGAAAAGTAAGAAACCTTAATCACCTGATTGGATTTGGCAATCTCGATGGATATAATGGATATTGCCATCTATGGCGGCTCTCAACTCAACATCCAGCAAGTCACCGGACAATATAAGATTTTAAAGCCAAGGTTAACAGAATACCATTGGTATGCGATGAAGCTGCCAAAGCAGATTCCCAGGGTAACTTTCTACTGGATTCCTTGGGGAGATAATGCTCATGTTGACGCTCAAGCAAAACTTGCAAAAGAACTAGCATGTCCCCCAGAGGATTCTATTGACATTACGGTACAAGAAAGACAGGTTTTATCTCAAATCAACCTCGAAAATCAACACTAGCTCAGAAAAGAAGAAGAAACGATCATTACAGTTGTTGATATCAATGAAGATTGGTGTAAGCCATTAATAGAATATTTGAAAATTAGAAAGCTGCCAAAAGATAAGTCAGCAGCGCATCACATCATAAGAAGGGCTATGTCGTACACTTTAGTGGGTGATGCCCTCTACAAAAGATCATTCAATCAGATATGGTTACAATGTTTGTGCAGAGTTGAAGCACAGAATATTGTCAAAAAAGTGCATGTTGGATGGGCAGAGGCAGTGCATGGGGTGGTCTTACACCAACCTTTGAATGTGCTACACCTAACCGTCGTCTCGTGGCCATTCGAGTGTTGGGGCACGAACATTATAGGTCCGATAGACCCTCCGTCTTCCAAATGACATAGATTTATACTCGTCGCTACAAATTAATTTTTGAAATGGGTAGAGGCAGTGTCGTTACGAGAACTTACAACATAGCACGTCCTTCAATTTTTCAAAGGCCAAGTCGTCTATCATTTTAGAGTTCAACGCAGAAAAATCTCCATCAATGAGACTGCCTTTAAAAGCATAAAAATCAACAATTTTATTAAACGGCATGGGATAGACTGGAGGTACTCTACAATTTACTATCCCAGGGAAAATGGCTTACCCGAAGCCTTCAACAAGAAACTAGTACAGATTTTGAAGAAGACACTGGATGAAAACAAAAGAGATTGGCATAACAGCTAGAAGCTTTGTGGGCCTGTCGGACAACGTTCAGGACTCCCACTCAGTGTACACCCTACATGATCGTGTACGGGTCCGCGTACTACTGCTAGAAGTTTAGACGCTGTCTCTCAGAGTCGTTGTCATCAATCAGTTGGCATGAGAAGAAAGTGCAAAACTCAGACTTGAAGAATTGGAAATTCTTGAAGGAAAATGGCTAGAAGCACAACAACATTTGGAACTTTACGAGGCAAAAATGGTACATGCTCATGACAAATTGGTCCACCCAAGGACATTTAAATTATGTGATGTCGTACTTGTGCTTAAAAGCCCTATTCTTGCATGTCGCAAGATATGTGAAAAATTTGAGCCAACTTGGGAAGGGCCATTTTTCATAGAAAAGGTCTACACGAGAGGAGCCTACTAACTAGTGGATTTTTGGGGCGAAAGGCCCATGTTGCCGATCAACGGATGATACTTGAAGACATACTATGCAACTTGACATTGGTTCAATTGAAATTTTGATATTTTTCTTGTTCTGGGGTTATTTATTTTGCCAAACGCCTATAATCGGGTCCAAAAAAAATATGTTTTTAATAAAATTAACCTCAATAAAATGAAAATTTTTGAAGTTACATACTTCGATCTTATTCTTTCTACTTTTAAGTTCAATATTTTACTAGATTAAGCAAAATATAAATAAATGATTTTCTCATCAATATAAAATAAAATTTTGTTTAATAAATGCTTTATTTTATTCTTGTTCATGCTAAATTTCAGTGTGGTGATGTTTTTTTTGTCATCTACAGAGAGAATGTCAGGATGGAGACTGATTTTTGCTTTTAAAGATAGTTGGAACCTTGCACTTAACGAAGAAAGGGCACTGCAGGGTGGCACCATAGAATTCGACATGGACTTCAATCAAGTCGATATGGACTATGAGGGTCCCCTAATGGAGGTGGTTAGTCTTCAGGAAAAATAAGGACTACCATTACCGATAAAGACTAGGGAGAATTCCTCACTGATGGGGGAAAAAGTGATAATACAGCAAGATCCGATGGAGGGGACTAGTCACCTACCGTCTATGATAACTGCACCAACCGGAGGCCTAGTCACTGCTAATGACGAAAGACTGCCTGAAGCACCGCTACGAGGAACTCAATGTAGAAACGCCAATCATTGAAAACATACAACTTTCCTGCGTGAAGAAAGAAGATGCCAGAAGGAGGAAGAAAACTTGCTTACCCCGATACCTGAGGGGAAGATATATAATCCAAGCATGAGAGAGACCTCTTCCAGCTTACCTACCATAGAGGATGAGTCCAAGTTTGCTACAGAGCCGAAGATACCAGGAGTTTTAGATGATTTTTGGACATGCACCACCAAGATTCCTACACAGAAACCAGCTACAGGGGCATTTATGGAGTGTCCGGACTGCAACGTCTTCCATCTAGAGCAATATAGTACTCTGGAGTAGTACGCATCCACCGATGATGGATTTTAGAGCACTGATAACCTGATGGGGGAGTCATATATTCTGCAAGAGATAGACAGCACCAGCTAAGATTCTCGCTAAAATTGAAATGAGGGAGGACCCTCGACAACCGTCGTTGATCACCATGGCATAATTTGGTAAATTGATTAAAGTAAAGAAAAGGGAGTTTGAAATTTATGAAGAAGTTCAGTGAAGATTCATCAATGTACTAGAAGGCTTAGTGTTGTACACCAGAGTCTTTTTCGAAAGTGACAAAAGAAGTATTGTTGACTACATCTTTGATCTAAGAGATAGGGGTCGAGCAGGCCTTCTGATGGAAAGATTATATTCTAAGCCATGGAAACGGATGCGTTGAAAGGGCAAGATCACCATACAATGTGGCTGCTGTTAAACTTCACTAAGGACAGAAAAGGAAATCCCCCAGGGATTTTCATACACGATGCGGTGGACTAGTTACCTCTCATGATAAAATGGTTGATCAAGAGAATGGTATGATGAAGCATAATTCCAGCCAACTGTTCCCAGCAGCTATATCATCAATATATATGATGAAAGCGACTACATTCCCCCACATATAGACCATCATGATTTTATGAGACCTTTTTGCAAGGTCTCTTTCATAAGCAAAAGAAACATTTTATTCAGAAAAGAAATAGATATCATTGGCCCCAACGAGTTCAAAGGATCTGTGTAGATTTAGTTGCCAGTGGGTTCAGTGCTGGTTCTTAAAGGAAATGGATCTGACATTGTCAAACACTTCATTCCAGGGGTACAACACTGCAGGGTGTCTGTAACTTTTCGAAGAAAGGATGACAACAAAATGCCATACTGATTCCTGTCGGACCAAGAGTTGGAAGAGCTACTGTCTTATAAGTTATGAGAGGATTGCACCTCTAAGCACATGCAAAGGGAACTCTTGTTATGGAGAGTGGCTTAGTAGGTCAGCTTGATCAGGAGCTTGCTCCACTGAAGATGGACACTCAGGAGACATGTTTTTATACTGCATTTTTGACACAGTAGATTAATGAAATCTGAAGATGGACACTCAGGAGAGACCTTTTTGTATTGCATTTTGACATATGTATCAGATATGCTTACTTGTGATATGTGCCCAGCATGAGATATTTCAGATGAAATTTGATGTGTTCCACATATTGTACTTTTTTAGGCTTTGGTCGGTACTCAATCTGTAACACTTGTCAAAGTAGATTAATGAAATCTCTTTCGGAATTTTTGTCTATTTTTTCAATTGTTTTTCTGCGCGATGGATAAAAGCCACAAAACCATACATTGGTTCCAAACTACAAAAACCGAAGAACAAAATAATAAGAACTTAATAATAATACAATTCAAATAAAATACTTATTTGAAAAATTGACCAACAAAAAAATTTAATTTTAAAAATATATTCTAATAATTAAATATGATAAAAATAACAAGAAAAGAAATTAAATATGTTGAGTAGATTCTCTCGATTTCGAGGTCTCATACTCTTTACTCGCGCAGCACGACCATCCTTGTCTGCACTAATTATCTTCACAACCCCTGCAAAATTTCATATTTTGCACAAAACCTTACAAAATTCTACATATCTTCCTAACCAATGTCAACCTTTTCATATGACACACATTTATGAGTTTAACATCACAAACTTCCTGCACTACATTCGGTTCGTTCTCGGAGCTAGTACCAAAACTCTATTTTCCTTTCCACTACCTCCTAGGTTGGATATAGGCCATGGAGCTTTCCTTCCCAATATAGTGACAACTCTCTATCACCCTTTTGGTTGGATGTGAAGCATCGAGCTTCCCTTCCTAATGGAACACACATCTTCGAGATAGGTGTAAGACATCCTTGAGCGGAACACATCATCCTATTCTCAACCTTTCGAGATTGGTACAAGACCCCCCTTGAATAAGACATGACATCCAATTCTCTACACATATCTTTGAGTTTAGTAAATGGCCCCCTTGAATTGGACACAACGTCCAATTCTCTACCACCTTTGAGATTGTTGTAAGACCCCCTTGAATGGGACTCGACATCCAATTCTCTACACACGTCTTTCAGATTAATATAAGAACCCCATGAATGGGACACGACATCCAATTCTATACATACATCTTCGAGATTGGTATAGGACTCACTTGAGCGAAACACAACATCCTATTCCCAACCTTTCTAGATTGGTATAAGACCCTCTTATATTGGACATGACATCCAATTCTCTACACACATCTTCGAGATTGGAATAAGACCCCCTTGAATGGGACACAAAATCCAATTTTCTACACATATCTTTGAGATAGGTGTAAGACCCCCTTGAATGGAACACGACATCCTACTCTCACTCTTCAAGGTCCGTACCTAAATTTTGACTCCCTTTTCGGTAATGATACCTAAATTTCAATTCCCATCTTGAGGTCAGCACCTAAATACTGATTCCAATCCTCTAAGAACATTTAAAACTTGATAATTTCAAACCTATTCTCTAATTCCCAGCGAGAGTTCCTACTCCGTGATTTCAATCAGATATGCACTTGCTAATAACCTAGCAGGAAGAACTAACACTCAAATTCTACACTCCTTTTATGTTTGTTGACTTAGGCATCTGTATTGGTTTTGTTGATCTTGTCGGTCAACGCCAATATGCGTGGTGTGCTTGCCCAACACACCACACCTATTGGGGGTCCATTTGTTGACCTCACATTTGGTTGAGGTTTAGTTCTCCTTCATTAGTAGCTTAGAGTCTAGCCATAGGACTTTCTTATTGACTATTCTTAGAAAACTAGAAAGAAATCTTAACCCTTATAAGTTCTAAATTCTTCCTTGCTCAACTTAAAGTTCCACATATTGGTCCTAACCTCTAGCACTTAGTAGGTCGGGTCAGTATGGGAGAACTCAAGGAGAGTCCTTATAGCATTGTTTGGCCTTAGGGTTGACTCTGGGTGTTGGTCTGGAGCTAGTTCACTCACTGCACTCACTATCACCCCCAATCACTCACAATCCTAAAACCCAAAATTGTTGACATTGATCCCTTGATCATTTAGGAAACTCATGTCGATGGTCCCCTAGACCCACTAGCCCTAGACTAGGGTTTAGCTAAGACCAATACATAGAGGACCCAAATGGGGATTTCATTTGTCAATAGCTCATATAGGGTGGTTGGCAGCCGAATTCTACCAAACTGTCCAACTTGGGCTTTTGCCCCTAAATCCACCGAAATTACCCAAATGCCCTTGAAACCCTAAATTTTGTTAAAATCCTCAATTTCACCCAAAATACCCAAATTTGTTCAAAAATCATCTCAAACCATTTGAAAATACCAAAATTTCCCAAATTCACCCAAAATTACCAAAATGCCCCAAATTTTGCCAAAATAAAAAAAAATACCCTTGGCACACCAAACTTCTCCAAACCCTCCAAAATCACTTTAAATGTCCCTAAAACTAATTTGGATTCTTCTATTGAACCCAATTTGGCCAATTTGACCATTTTGACCAAATGCCTCAAACTGCCTTTAAAGGCCTAATTTCCCCAAATTCATCTCAAATGTCCATCAATTTGACCTCCATTCCCCTTAATTTCAATTCAAAATGCAAATTCATCTTTCATTTGATCAATCTAAACCAAATCCAAGCCTAATTGGCTCATGATTTGAGCTTAATTTTGAACTAAGTCAAACCCCAATTTTAGCCTTATAACTTAATCTCACTTAATTGAATCCCATAGCCTACGTAATTTACCCTAATTTGAATCCCAAATTCTTCCTGAAAATTCTACACATCAAATTGGACCTTCAATTGGCCTTTGTCAAGCCTCAGTTTTACTCAATTTCACCCCACATTCAAAATCCCAAAATTTGCCCTAAATTGGAGGTCTCTAAATTCCACCAAATTGAATGTCCTAACCCAAAAATTGACACCCAATTTATATTGAAAACACTTTATGATATTCATATAGACTATTTTCAACAACCAATTTGGGTTAGCCCAACCTTAGCCCAATCTAAACCCAAGTCTAGTCCAACATGCCCAAATTGACCAAAATCCCAAAATCCTTCAAATTGAGCTTCCAATTGAACTTAAAATTACATGAATCCTTCACCAAAAATATTCATTACAATCATTTACATAATATTGATCAATCAATTGAGCTCAAATTCATGGCTAGCCTAACCCAAACCCAACTTTTATCCATGTTGACTCAAATTTGGCCCATGCACCAAAATTAACTTAGTCATCCTAAAGTCACCAAATCAAGGTTTTCATAACCACTAAGCACACCTTATTAACCTAGCTAAATAGCCTTAAACCACACAAGTGAGCTATGTACAAATAGTTCCTTGATCTAAGTGATCTTAAGCATATTTGGGTCTTATTTGAAATACTTTTCCATCATCACTTGCCATTAGGAGTAAATCATAATTAACTCTCCCCGGACCTCCCTGAGCCAAGAAGTAACTGAACCCTAGCCAGCCACTGCAAACAGCCACCCAAAGGAGCCTTGATTGGCCAAATATCAAAATAAATCTCACCTGGCTGGCCAAGGCTGATTGGTCACTAGTGCTCTCCATCCCTCCACCCAAGCACCAATTGGCCCTGGTGGCTAGCCCAAGACTTTCTATTTAATCAGCCCCCTCCATGGCCAAAGGAGAGATAACCAAAATCCTTGAGGAAACCCTGTCAAAATCTTACCAAAGACTCTCCAAACATTCATAAGCTCAAGCCAACCATCTTCGCCCTCTGGTTCTCTCTGTGAGAGTTCAATTTTAAGTTCAAAATTAGGTTGAAACCAGGAAATTCTTCCCCACACCTCCACAGTACACCAAACTTTAATTAATTGTGCACACACCATCCCAACAGTCAGAGAAGTTGATCCCCCACAAAATCCCCCTATCAAACAGCTTCTAACCTAGCTTTAGACAAACACTTGAAATCGAGTTCGATCGAAATCTTACCTAGACAATTCACCAAGGCTTGGGACTTCATTTGGAGGTTCTCTGGACTCAATCGAAGCTACCACAACCATCTGATTGAGGCCTCCCCTCTCAGACAAAGTTATTGAAATCCAACCCTAAACCGAGCTTGTTTCGACTCTCCATATGTATTTACTTTATTTCATATTGTACAAGTCGTATAGATATGTTCTTCTTGAGTAGATGAAGGTTTAGAAATAATCCCCATGCAATTTGGTTGAGCCTAGATGAAGAAATTAAGGTTTTAGTGTGAACAGCTTACAGTTTAGGTCACTTGGGGATGATAATGGAGAGTCATGCAATCACGCGTGTATCCAATGGACGGAGGCGATCAAGCCGAACAAGCTCTTGGTGCATAAATTGTGGTCTGTGTGGCAGCTGAGGGGGATGGCAGCGTCAAATGGAAGAACATCGCGTTTTCTTTTGGAGCCGCCTAGGATCCAGTCAGCGCCGCACTGGATAAGTAGAAAAATAGGGATTTTTGAATTATTTTAAATACCCAAAATTCAAAAATCCATATCTTTCTCTAGAAAAATCATAAAAATAAAAGAAAAATACCCTCTTGCTTGGTGAACAGAGGAGAATAATGTGGACTAAAAATAAAAATTATTTGACAAACATATGATTTTTTTCAATGAATTAAATACCCTCTTTGGTATTTTAACTCTCTGTGATTAAATATTGCTCACCATGGCATGAAACTTTTAGAGTTCATTCATCATCACAGAGGGAGTGTCCTCTGATTTTTCCAAGATCAAAGACCATGTATATACTTCTATCCCTAATTTTCAAGCTTGAGTGACCATTTTGGCTTATTTTAATTACGTAAATCAAAATATCACTTAGATAATTATAAAAATAATTTTGGTAAGTTTCTTATGGTCAAAGAATTCTAGGAAAAATATTTTGATGCTTTGGATTACCTTGTGAATTTTTATATTTAATTAAATGCAAATATCTTTATTAATTTATGTAAATTAAATCCTTATAAAACTTTGACAAAATTAATCCCATATTGTTCATAAAAATCATATTTATTCATTGTAAAAATTTGAAAATTACTTGATTGAATTCAAGTATTCAAATAGATTTTCTAAGAAACCTTGTATTTTTGTACAAAAATAATTATAATAAATTAAATGCACTTGAAAAAATTATGAAAAGTGGTTTTCTGAGTTCCTTGTGATCAGGGGCACTTAGGAAAAATAAAAGTTATTTTTGATAAAATACTTTATTTGTGAGCCTTCTTTTAAATATAAAATAATTAAAATAATTAAAAATCTCAAACAAACCAAAATATTTCAAAATGTGTCTAATTGCTCTCTGATCACTTGGGACACATTAAAATATTTTTCTTAATTTTCCATAAATTAAAAATAATTTTTAAAGGCTTAAAAGTGGGTTGTCCTTATTTTTCCATTAAAATAATTATAATAAATTAATTCAAAAGACCATGAAACTAAGGAAACATCTAATAACTTTCTCATGAATAAAAACTTTATTTTGGAAAATTAAATACATTAATTTCTAAAATTCCTATTTTTAAACTTAAATAAATAATTAAATTAAATTTGGTGAGGTCCGCATATTCTCGTCTAAACATTATAGTTACCTCATGGATATGACACTTTAAACCCTCAAAGCCATTTGAGTTGTGTTTAAGGAATTATGAGGTGAAGTGCCCCAAGGGCAAAGTGGTATTTCAGACTTTGGTACCTTAATCAAAATTTAGGATTAACCAAGGGAAAATGGGTAATTTTGATCTTAATAAATATGTTTGGATGATTGAAATATAAGGGGATTAAAAGGTAGAAACTCATTCACCACCCTTGGACAACATCAACAAAATCATTATCCTCTTTATTTTCATTACTCGGAAGTCAACTGAGATCAAATGATTCTTAAGTAATGGGCTTAAGTCGGAAAGATGGTGGTTTACTTTTCTTAAGCCCAAAGTTGAGGATGATTTGACCATTTGATAAGAATACATATGACTTAAATTAAAATTTTGATAATCATCATTCCACTTATCATGACTATTAAAGGCTTAGTAGTGACATAGGCTCAATATCTAAAGTTAATTGATCAGATTTAGAAGATAACATAACTAGCGATTAACATCATTAAAAATTACAAGCCTGACCTTAATTGTGGGCACAGTAATCTTAAATAACTTAAACTTGCCTTAGGGACACCCACTAACATAAATTTTAAATGAAACATCAATGGATTAATCAGGTATCCTATCCTTGGGATAATTAAATTGTTAAGTTTCACTGAGATACGGGGTAGTCACACTCTAGCCTCGGATGATTAATGGAACAATATGATAAGTCCAAATTGAACTTTGAATATTTCAAGAGAACTTCAAAATGATCTAAGGTCATGCCTCGAGCATTTTGAAATCTATTGGACATTCTGAAGGGCAAATTGGACTTGTCATATTTTGTTCTAAAATCATCTAATAGAATCTTTTGAGATTAAATAGTGTCATAAATTGGGGTTTTGAAAGCTAAACCTTCATCTACTCATTAAATTCCTTGCAATATTATATACATGCCTTGCAAGTACCGACCTTTCAGGAGGTGGAATGAGAAGACTCGTCAGGTACACTTTTACAGTTTACAATATTATCTTTTTATATACTTTCCACACTGTACTTTTATGCTTATAAACTTGCATGTTAAACAACGATGTCACCCAGCATGAAAACAAACACTGCTATGTTATCCATAAAACCAAAACCAAAACTAAAATCAAACAAGATAAAATTCAACACCACAACATTCAAAATATAATACAACTGAAAATTTTATCACAAACATCACAAAACAACAATTGCAACTAAATTAAGACGTCTTTATCAGATGATCGGGAATCCCTCGGAGGAGGTAACCTACGATTGCTAATGAGGCTTCCTATGGTCTAAATGAAAGTATGGAACTCATTGAGTTGAGTTTATTAAATTCATTTGGACTAAGTGAATCAAATAGAAAATAGTGATATCGGACCGAGGGAAGCATAGGATCCTAACCCTTGTCACTCCAGTCAACTTTAATATGCACCATAATATTTAAATGACCATAACCATAAGGACATCTGAATTGACATTATAACTTGACACATTAGAAAACTTAAACTAATCATGGAGAGGAGCTCAGAGCTAGCACTGTGGGCAGCACGGTCATCTTCATCAACAAGAGGATCTACAACAACATACCTTTTCTTAGAATTAAATAACAAAGTTATAAGATTTTGAGGTTTTTTGTTTATGCAAGATAAATCGTCAACTTCTTTTTAGGCCTTTGTATAGCCCTACTGTAAAATTTAAGCCCTAACTCGTCTTAAGATTCCAAGGTTGTCATTCTTTAAGACCTAAATCCTCACATGTTCCAGGCTATTTGTGTGATCGTTTCACACAAATGTAAGCCCTAATTAATTAAATTTACAGGATGAAACATTTAAATAATTTCTCCTCAAAACTGAAGCCAAACAATAGGATAGACTGGGAAGTCACTAAGGTTGTCCTCCGGATCTAGGACATCCCTTATTTTTTCCTCCTTTAGATTCTACAATAAAGGTTCCAAATTTGAATCATTCCCCTTTCACACATCTTTGTTCAATCTCATTGAAAATTCCTACACTTTTGACCTCTTTAAGGATAACATTTCCTAATTTTTATCGAGAGTTTGTTTAGGTGACCTTGATTATCTAAGATGTAATTAACTATAGGGGCTTGCCCTTATAGGAAGTTTTTCTGTACCCAGCTTAATATAAACCATATTTAATTATTCGCATTAAACAAGGGAACTTGTGGATAAAAAAATGATTTTCGCAGACCAGACAGATGTCATATATTGCTTAGTTTATTTGATCAAGTATCACCCTCAAGTCATGTGTTATCTCTCGAAAAAGATACAGTGTTTGAGGTATAGTGCTCTTTCATTTAAACTATGAAAAATATGGGGTCGGCTTGATTTCATATTTTTCTAAAAACAATATATATATATATAGCTTAGCACTGAAAGTAAGATCCATTTCTCTTTTTGTATAGGGAAGCTAATAGACCTGCTAATTTTCTAGCTATAGAAGGTGCTCATGCTGCTCATCCTGAGGTGTCTCATGCTGATCATCCTGAGGTGTCCACAACTCTCTCACCCTCCCTACATCTACTAACACAGGGGGACAAGCTTCAGATTCCTTACCTCAGAGTGCAAAGATGATTGTTGGTTTTGTGGTTGTGGACATGAAATGTTATGCCCTGTTGCTGAGATTGTGTCTCCTCTTGACATTGGAAAGTCAGTTGTTTAGCTTTGTTAGGGAGTTGTTTTGT
>NEWO01000187.1:698509-729460 GCA_003013225.1 Phalaenopsis aphrodite | reverse complement strand
ACATAGGGGCAGTAATGTCATTTAACCACCAATAAGCTAGCTTCAATAAGCTGACCCAAACAGCAAGCCAGATTATTCTGATGATCTACAGATTATCAGATTATCAGAATAATCTGCTTATCAACAGATTATAAATAATCCACAGCTGCGCCAAACAGACCCTTAGTTATGATCTCCTTGTAACGGATGGACATCAAAATGGTTTGTATGGGCTGTAGAAATGATTAGCGAGCTCCAGAGGATATATACGTACCCTAAAATCCCCCCCTCAAGCTAATATTTTGCTGTTGTAGTCAGCTTGTTGTACAGGTGGTGAATATGGAAATAGAGCGGAGGTTTCGTGAAAATTTCTGCCAGCTTATCTTGGAACAAAAGATGATGACCTACGATGTTTTGTACGATGATGCAATCTCGGTTAAAGTGATAATCTATATCCATATGCATTGTGCGAGTGTGACAGATTGGGCTAGGCTCAGGATTGATACATTGTCGCAATATAAGGGTGTTAGTTTTGCTGTTGAGATTTGAAATTCCTGTACGAAACATCGGATCCATGTGATCTCAGTTGTTTGAGCCAATGTGTGGTATTCTACGTCGGTGTATTGTGGCTGGAGCGGCTATGAAAGGGCCTCAACCATATGATACGGTGAAATCATCCTGTGAACCCAGCCATTGCGACTACAAATCACGAGCAAGCTTTATAGCTAGAGTGGGTTCTTCTAAATAGGAGTATGACCGGTTGAAGTTGAGTGCGTACGAAAATTTTGAGGTTTTGCAAGTTTGGGGAAAGTTGTTTAGTGGGTACAGAACGATATATTCTTGATCTATAGCCTCCATGTGGCATATTCAGGGTTGGATGCAATGAGTCCTACTTAATTCTGCATTTATATTTGGATGGTTGAGTTCTGGTGCCTTCTAGGAAACCTTCATATCCATTGGTTTTGAATATTTTTAGAACTTGATACTGCCACGTGAGATGATTCTCTATAGTTAGCTGGGCTGATATGATACTCTTGATGTTGGATATCCGAAATTTTAATTGTGCAGGAATCTAGGAACTGCATGTGATAGATGCAGGTTCCGTTGTTGGAACTGAGTTCTCTTCTTGCTGTGTTTTCTGACAGGAGGCCATGGTTACTATTGGGAGGGGCTAGAGAGCTTATTAATCAGATATACCATGTAGAGGAGAAGAGAGAAGCAACAAAGAAGAGAGTAATCAGGAATTTCTTCAACACAGAATTGCATAAAAGTGCAAATTACTGTAGCAGCAAGTAGGAGACGGAATATTCTAAACAAAGTTAATTATGATCTCCCTGTAGTGGATGGAAAGCAGAATGGTTTGTATGAGGTGTAGAACGATTAGGATGCTGCTAAAGATATATCTGCATTGTTGTGATAAACTTGCCAATGCCATTCAACATATTTTTATAAATTATTTGAACATAAAAGAAAACCGTCAATTTAAAAATGACATTTTTTGAGGTCACAGTACAGAAAATACACTAATTTATAAAAATATGTTGAACCTCATCAGATTGCAACTAGGCCCAACCATCTTTCCTAACCAAGACTGCAACTAGGCCCAACCATCTTTCCTAACCAACAAAATCGATACCACAAGATTTTGAGCATCAAAACAAATTTAATGGTAACTTTGGAAAAATCCAAGTTCATTCAAAGACCAAGCATGTAACAATAACTTTATGATAAACCAAAAGGAAATTCAATATATGGGTAAAATATTAAAGACCGTTCAATGTTCAGAAAATGCTTCCAAAGGCTCGATGTGCATCAATACACATTTTGCCATACCAACATAAATATCAATGCATCTGTAGGAATACTGAAGACAAAGGTTCAAAGAATGTTTACAAACACTTTAACTATCCAGAATAGTTTTTGTCCTTAAAACTGTATATAATAATTTAGTGCCTTAGCATGCTTCTCAAATCAAACCCATGCATCTATGGTGATAGCAAGTTTAATAAGCCAAAACCAACTGTCAAACACAAGGGAACTAGAAACTAATTATTTCACCTACAAACTCAAATTATTTCATGAATTTTAATGAGATCTTATAGGTTAAAAAAACATCCTTATATTATAAAAAATTTTAAGCAAAAAAAACATTTTAGGAGTTTTTTAACATCAAAAATCTAAGTGCCAAATTTTTAAATATTTTCATGGGCCGAAATTATTCTGCAATTTAATAGAAATCTTCTATAGTTTTAAAAATATCCAAACATTTTTATAGAATTTTTCAAACTTTTCCTTTTTAAATTGAATTAAAACACTCATTTAATTGTAACATTATGGAATTACAAAATAAGATAACTTGTTGAGGGGATTAGTACGTAGTACCTAAACCAACATTGTTTGGTCAACATTACCACATGTTAGTTGGCCATTAATTAGTCCAACTAGTGATAATGTGTCATGAGTAGAGCCAATTTGGCCTTAACTCCTAATTATGTGGCATGCTAACATGAAGCATAAGATGCTATCATTTGACCAAAAGGGCCTTGACTTGACTAAATCAACGATTGAACACAGCATCCTCAAATAGCTACACGTTGGCAGACCTGTACCTAGTAAGTTTCACAAGCCCTAGGTTTAAGTGACATAGGATGCCAAGTGGCTACCATGCTACTACCAGATAGAAGGCATGTCAAATTTATTAGCACATTTGTTTTGGGCAAAAAATATCTTGACTTCTTCTTAATTAATCAATGATGAATTATCATCAAGTATAATTTAAAATAATTTGTTTGATTTTAAAAATTGAATTCCATCCTGCTTGTGCAACCAAAAACAGAAATTGTGCAACAATGACGAAGCAGTTTTAATGTTAAGGATCACCATGTCATCTTTGAGCTAGCAATCACTTAACACTGAGAGCTCAAATAATCCAAACATCACTGCCTCAAAATTAGAAGTTACTATATGTAGGTTCTGAACATAGCTTTATGTGCAGAATATGAAAGTACACGGTGTATTAAAGTACAAAACTGCACATTGGTTGTAAACTCCATTTGATTAAGAGCATAGTTGTGTATTTAACACATAGTGAGTACAAAGTTGTGTAGTCTCATAGTCAGCATGTAGAGCCGCAACAATAGTTCATATAGTAATTTCTCCTAAATTAAGGGGACCATCTCAGTCACATGCTGTTTCAACTTTTCTCTAACCTTTAAATAGGTCAAAAACTTGCACGGTGTGCCAATTACTAGTTGTACAACCCATCATCATGATCATCAATTTTAATGACGATGCTAGCAAAATATGGGCTTGGTCAACTCCTCAAGCAGGAACAAGAATGAATGTAAGAGATGTTTCAAATGTTTTAACGAAGAGTGAGTGCCACTACCAATGGGAAAAAAGGCAGTTTGTTGCAAGTGGATCTGCACAGTGAAGCAAACTCAGAAAGGGAAGGTGGAGCAGTACAACTCACAACTACTGACAAAAGGATACAGTCAGACATGGCATTCATTATGATGAACCTTTTGTAACAGTAACAACGATGACCACTGTGAGGACACTAGTTTTTCTTGCAGTGAATGGTGGGTGGAGGTTACACTAGCTCGATGTGAAGAATACAATTCTTAAAGGTGAATTACTAGAAGAGGTATATATGAAGATAACACCAGAATCCGGTACAATCCAAACAATGGGTAACATGTGTAGGCTCATAAAATCATTGTATGGCTTGAAGCAATCACCTTGAGCCTAGTTATCAAATCAACGTGTATCATACGGTGTTCTTTTGACAACATGAAGGTCACACCACTATACTTGTCATGCATGTTAATGACATCATTGTCCTCAGAGATGATGAAGCAGAGATTGTCCAACGAAATTTAAAAATTGGCAATGAATTTATGGTGAAGAATCTTGGACAGTTTGGATATTTTCTTGGGATTGAATTGGCTCGTGACCCTGAGGGGATAGTCTTGTCCCAGAGAAATTATGTACTAAATCTCCTCAAGAAAAAAGCATACTGACGTACAGACTTGTAGTCTCTCCAATTGCTCAGAAAGCTAAGCTGAGTGCAGAGGCAGGGGAACCGGTTAAATGTGAGAGGTACCAGAGATTGGTAAAACACCTGATCTATCTGTGTCACACTTAATCCGACGTCTCTTTTGTAGTGAGTCTGGCGAGCCGCTACATGCACGATACAAGGGTCATACGAATGCAGTATATTAAATTCGAAGTTACCTAAAAAATACACAAGAGAAGGAGTTAATCTTAAAAAAGAATGAGCATTAGACAATTAGGGCTTTTGTGATGTTGATAGGGCAAGTTGACTAGAAGATAGAAAATCCACCTCAGGATACTGCATATTCATAGGAGGGGCAAATTGGTCACTTGGAAGAGCAAAAAAAGGTCTTTACTACCGAGGTCAACAATAGAGACAGAGTAAAAGGCCACGAACTTACGAGTTGCCATGTTGTGACAGCGAGCCTCGTTGGTCGAGCTCAAGGTGGACCAGGCACTAAAATAAAGTTGTGGTCCAGCAACAAGTCAGCAATCAGCATTGCTAACCCTATGCAACACGATAGAACCAAACATGTGGACATTGATAGATTCTTCATCAAGGAAAAGCTGAATAACACTCTAGAAGAGCCAAGTCATGTAGCCACTAGAGAGCAAATGGCTGACTGCCTCACTAAAGGACTTAGTTCATTAGATTTGTCTAGATTGTGTGACAAGATGGGCTTACTGGGTATTTTTTGACCATCTTGAGGGTGATTGTTGAGAAATGGACCTTATTTAGAATCCTATTGGTAAAAAGAAAATATTGTAGAAGTCTAGGGGTTTATTTGTAAAAAGTTATAATAGCTTATTTAAGCCCATTTTATGAATGTACAAATTAGGTTTTGCACAAAAATTCTTCTGAGTATAATTATTTTATGGCTTGTTTTTTCATTGAACTCACTTGAATGCTCGAAAGGTTTAATTAACCATTAATGAAAGTAAAGTACAATTTGTTTTGGGTAATTAAGAAAACATACAATCAAATCATAACCGACCTCCCCAAAGCTTATATGAAATTTAATCCACAACTTCTTTCATGCGAGCATGCCTTGATTTATTTCATGAATGTCTAGGTTTGATTTCATTTTTTCTTGATTAAATCATAACCAGCATGATCAGGCAGAGAGCAAACCAAGATTAGCTCCTCTTTAACCTTACTTACCAATAATAGCCTGGGATAAATCTTTTAAAGCCTATTAGCATTTCGTTGAACCCTAACTCCTTAAACTTAGGCTAGCACATCATCTAGTTAAAAGAATTAAAGTGTCCAAAAAATTGCCTCTCAATAAAAGCAGCGTGCAATTAAAGTTTTCGTAATACTCCCTTTATTATGTCCTAGTTTCTTTGGCCCAAGTCACCATAGAATCTAGGGTTTCTAATGCAAACTTACTCTAACGTGTAAATAATAACTCTATAAATATGCAAAGCTTCGTAGTCACAAATTCCTAAGTTGAACAATCATTCAATACTTGTAATGACGATATAAAATACAATGAGCATTTACTCATATCATACATCGATAGCTTTATGCTGATATTTTAAACTTCAAAATTAAGAGAACCTTGACAGGACTAAAGATATATGGATTCATTGAAACTATATTTGCATTAAACTTAATAAAGTCAATTAAAAAATAATTCTAAGAACTACATTTAGAGCGTTATGCAGACAACATCACTAAAAACAAGGATAGAAATCCCCCCCCCCCCCCAAAATCTTCATGTCTCCCACTTATTCAAAGAATAAATTCCCAAAAAATAAAAAGAATAACACATCCAACTAAAACATTATTCAAAACTAAATCGATTGAATTTGGTACATTAAACATACCAATATTTTTAAATCAGAAAATTTTCCTTCTAATGAAAAAAACAAATAAATTCAAAACAAAAAAATTAGGCAATAGAGAAACGTAGCACAAATACCTCACAATTCATCGGGTTATTCACAGTCTAGCATAGCCACAATTCTTGCACAGAAAAAATCAAAGAGACAAAAAACCCATATTATTGTGACAAGCCAACGAAGAAGAGAAAGCAATAAGGAGATCTTAGAAGCCACAGAATCCATCTTTTGAAGAAGAATTTTATAGGAGCCATCCACAGGCATAGAAAATCCAATGAATAATTTTAGAAAGTTATTGGCCACAGTAAACATCTAAATTATGCACATACAATCGTTTTTTGAAGTTAAAACTCCTAAAATTTAAAAAAACTAAGAAAGCTGTTGAAAATCACATAATTGATTTTGAGATGTTCAAAAAAACTTTCTTTAAAAGCCTCTTTTATTATCAATTTTAACTCGAGGAATGCTTCTCGCATTACTAACTTCTGCAAAGAAATTATGCGTCTCAACTGTCTTCCTGTCTCCATTTGAACCAGCATTCCACCCCAAAACTAACATTTAGGCCAACATATGAAAATTTTAGGCAAACTTTCGCAATTACTTGTTAGAAAAAGTCTATCAAATTAGAAATTGATTCTCACAATTGCTAGGTTCCTTTCAAGTAGTATTCCTAGTATGATTGTGTGTATATGATTTTTGAAATAGCTCATGATTAGAATCCAAAAAGTTTTATGATTTTAGTCCCATACCATAGCAAGTTTATTATAATTATGCATATTATTATTTGTATAGAAAATTCATAAACCACATAATGATTTTCCCCAAACAGATTGAGTTATATAATGTCAAGTGTATGTTACATCTGGTTCAAAATGAAGCACAAGTCAATAAAATGAAAGAGCCATAATTATTATACTCGTCCAACGGTTCCTACCACACAATTTTAAGAAAATGCATGCTCGAGCATCTATACAGCAATAGATTATTAAGAAACTTAATCCAAACCTGTACAAAGTTTGTCATCTATCATGCATAGAATTGCATTTTGAAGCTAACAATTGAGGCTGTGTTTGGGGCCACGGTTTTTGTGCGGCTCGACCCCAAACCGCTGCAAGCAAAATTTTTTCCCTATTTGTTTCGTAACTTTGCGGGGTGGTGATAAGAAGCTTCGGGCGGGGGGTGATAAGTAAATTTTTTCCCGCGTTCGCCCCTAAAATTTCTTACCTTTATCCTTTACTCTCGCGACACTTTTGCCTGAGCGTCCTCCTCCGCTTATTCCCCTCGTGCAAAAAAGAGAAGCTCGTTCCTCTGCTCCTCTGCTCATTTGAAAACCATACGAATCAAGGTATATGGGTCTTCGTAAACTTTCTCTCCTAAGTCTTCTTTGCATCTCTATTCTTCCTTTTCCTTTTCTACCATCGCCAACTTCGTAAATTGTTATGGATCTGTAATATTTGGTAGCATGGAGTTTTTCGTGATATATTCTTAGGGGTTACGAAGCATGTTCATCCGATTTACATGAAGGATCTGTTTTTTTGCTCATAGTGGCTCTACATATGAAGGAATTTTTTTTTTTGCTCTTTGCAGTATAACAATACGAAAATGGTTTTAGAAAAGTTAATTACTTTGCATTTCTTACCAGTAATATGCTTTATGAAACTGATCTCTGGAGAAGTGCATTTCTCTGTTCGATATATTGGGATGTTTTTCGAGTGCAACAATCTGCAAGGGTTGGTATATGGCAAGTGCTAGGGAGCCATTTCGTGATATGGTTGAAAAGCAAATAGAATGAGGCATTTACATATGCTATGGGCTATGCTTTGAAATCTATATATATCAGTGGTCCTCATTCCCATATCATTCCTCCCAAAATCAAATTATGATATATTCCATCTTCTTCTCTAGAATTACTCTTATTGCTCTTGGATTTGGCAGTGGCTTTTATTAAAAAAAAAAAAAAAAGGTTATTTGAAGCTTTCATTTCACTGATACAATCTTGTGTATCAGTTTTAGGGTTCTTATGTGGAATGATGTAGTGAGGAAGAAGCAACATGAGCATTCAAGTTGATTTCAAAAAACTTGGGTGAGTTATTAACATTTAAACGGCATTCCAATTGGTAATTGCTACAAAAAGTTTTATTTCAAAGTGTGGAGAAGTGCATTTCTATAAAGTTTAGCTATTGTTTAGCTATCTTTAAATGTTTATGTATAATGCTTCTTTAAAGTTTATCTATTGTTGCACTTGGTATTTTCTCTATCACAACTATACAGTCATTGTTTTGTCTTTCAATAATTTCGGATATATCTAAAGTTTAGTATACATTACTTTGTCTTTGAGTACATCATATAAGTAGGACAGCTGAGAACCCTTTGCTAGGACGTGCTTTGCTTCAATTCCCAAATCATTATCGTTGCAATGAGTAATAGCTAACTTTCATGGTATTCATGGTAGACATATATGGGCAGTAATTACATCACTGCATGACTTATTAGATTCTCTTTTGGTTAAGAACCAAATTGAAAATGCATGCCTTATATCATGCTCTCACCTCTTCTCTAAATCGTGTCAATGTTATTTATTATGTCTTCACTTTATCGTAGTAATAAAATGGCTAATAAGTCTAAAGAGCTCAGACCACTGATACTTTGGGAGAAAGAAACAAAAATAATATTTTGCGATCTATGCCGTAAGGAAATTGAACTTGACAATCGACCTACCATCTAGTTTAATAAGGAGCGATGGCAAAATATTATCAACAATTTCAAGGAAAGAACTGGCAGGGAATATGACAGACTGCAAATGAAAAATAAATGGGATCAGCTAAAGAAACACTAAAAATTTTGGAAGGAATTAAAAAAAGAATCGACGGGTTTGGGTTGGGACCCAGTAAAAAAAAACAATTTATGCCCCCGAAGAGTGGTGAACAGAAAGTTTTGCGGTAAGGAAGTATTAAACCATTCTAATTTGAACTTTATCATTTTCTTTTGGCCAAATAATCTAAAGATTGAATGTTTTATTTTTCAGGTGGTGCTTGCAGCAGAAAACTTCAAACTTGTAGGACTTGACCCCTAGTTCGATGAGGAATTAGCCCGTATGTTCGGGGGTGTCGTCGCTACAGGGAAATATGTCTGTGCTCCAAGTGACACAGGGTTTGGTGCTAACCATGACAATGCAGCAGTTAGTCTATCAGCGGATTCACCCCCATTTCACACACAGGACCTCCGTGAAATCCAGTCGACGAACCGGACTAAGCAAAAGAGAAAGAGTGCAGGTCCCTCTATCAGAAATCTGATATCATAACTGATAGATTCTTCGAACGATGCCCCCATAAAGTTCAGAGAGCCTCAATTAACGAGAAGGTGGAAATTTTGGAAGAGAACTCGGATATTGCTAATAATTTTGATTTGTACTTTTTTGTTGTGGAGCTCCTGCAACATTCGGTCCATAAAGATTTTTTCAGAGCAGTGGTGAAAGACCGACGGGTTGTGCATCTACATCATTTTTATGCCCGTATGTAAAAATTGAGGCATCATCGCTTTCATTTGATAATTGTTAAGAGACATTCTATTAATTTACTAATTCGTTGGAACATTGAACAACATTATTGTACTTTATCATTTCATGCTTGCTTTCTATTTAATTGGGACAGCATGCCTTTGATCTGTTCTGACAAAGCTACATGAAAACATCATTTTATTTTTTTCACGAGGAAAGGAATATATTGTCTATGTATGAAAATGACCACACATTTTTTTTTGTCTACTTTCATCTCTCAGCAATGACAAATGAGACATTGTCGATTGGAACTGATGTATATATTTTTTTAATTACAGTAATGAATATATTTGATTTATTTCCCGTGGATTTAGGTCAGCATGACCGAACCACATTAAATCATTTTTCCTTATTTGGTTATTTAATTTGTTTCTTTTAGGCTCTGTAATTCAAAGTTCATACTTGTATTGGTGGTATATCTCAATTTACTAAACTCTGTAAATGTTCTCATTCAATGTATATCTCTGTCGTACTAATGAAATGAGGCATTTATAAATAAAGATCTTGTTACATCTGCACTGTTATTTCCTCTTTTGTTGCATGCAGGAGAAGATGGGCTCACAGATTTTCAGGACATCTCTACGAACACTTTGTCATTGTGCAATATTATCAAAAACAGTGTAAAATAAGTATGAAAATCTCAACATATTTTCCTTTGATCAAAATCCCTCGAACATAACTATTATTTGTCCTCAAGTAATTTTAGTATTATATAAAAGTTATGATCTATTGTAGTAAAGTTTTAATTCAGAAATACTATAAATTTGATTTACATAAGTACCATGGTGAGATTTTTAGAAAAAATTCAATTAATTAAATTAACTTTGTAGCTACAAGATTATCTAGTCATCAAGTTTAAGAGTTTTAGTCTTCTATTCATTTCAAAAATGACTATATGTTATAATATTAAGTCACTTAGAATATTCTAAGGATAGGAAGTTCATGAGAACACTACTAGTAGAAGATCTATTTCATAAATATAAGTTCAGGAATGTATTTAAGTTTTTCCTTTAGATAGGTCCAGTGAAGCCAATTTTTGATTAGGCATATCTTCAAGCTTCTCCTCACTTTCATTTTTTTATTCTTTCTTTCTTTTCTCTTTTTCATTTGGATTGTTTTCAATCCTATATATTTTTCTTTTCTTTTTAGGAATTGTTGTCAATCCTTTCTTTTACTTTTTTTAAGTGAGGATTATTATATTTAGATAGTTTTTAATGATTTTGAACATCACATTTCTTTTCCTAAATTTGAAACTCAAAGCATCTCTTATCTTATAAATATTTCATAGTTTTTACATCATTGAACCCCAATCTTTTCTTCTCAAATGAATTTCCAGATTCTTAATACTTCAAAATATAGTTTCCTTTACTTTAAATAGTTAACTATAGTCTTATTCTCTTATACTAAATATCATAAATTACAAAATTAATTTTCATTACAAAAATATTTCTTTAAATCTACCATAATATTTAAATAGCTGCAAAATATAATTGCGTAAATTAAATTCACTACATAAAATCATATAAATAATTTTTGAAAATATTGAAATAGAGGACATCTAATAGTTAATTTTTTTCTTCCCTATCCCAAACTTAAATTTTTCAATATAAAATGATACAGGTGGAAATAAAAAAAACTCTAAATATAAATCATACCTCAGTATTTTAGGCATTTTCATCATTTTGAAATTTTTGCAGTCCTTCACAAATTTTTTACTTCATCTGGTCTGTAACATTAGGAGTTTTCTACACATATAAATAATTAGAGAAATTGATGGGTAATGAAATTTTGAAATAAGTACAAAACTAAAACATTAAACAAACATAATAATTCACTAACACAACTACAATACTAAACAAAACAATTATAATTAAAATGCGACAAAAAAATCACATTACAATACAATTCACAAAGTACTAATCAACATTCATTATACTACACATGCAAATTTTAACTACCACACTAACTTTATAATAAAAATTAAAAATTATCCAAGTACAACATAGCAATAAAAATGAAAGTACAAATACACACAAACATCTATTTTTATTATAAAAGAATAAAAAATAAAAGTACAAGTACATCAATTAGATTCAGATCTCAAAATATCAAACTATGTCTTCGTCTCCTTGATCAGCAGGTGGATTAGGTTGATACTGAGTATATCGAGGGCACTCAGGGAAAGTAACATCAGACTCACCTCTCTAGTGTTAGGTCTGAGCTTCGTAATAAACTATCTCAAAATTTGAATGTCTCTGAAGCTACTCACTATCATAATCATATCGACGTTCTAAACCTCTAATCCTTTCATTTATTAATTCTATACTCTTTCACTGCAAAGTTAACTCATTCATCAGATCAGTCAAAATAGGGGAACTAGAAGGTGGAAGGTCATAACTTGTAGAGGGGACATCTCTACTAGTAGAAAGTTCTTGTCTCCTACTTCCAGTTCTCCATTTTTCATGAAATTCATAAGTTTTCAAATTAGCTTTACTAATGGGTTTCATAAGGTAAATCAATTCCTCATCACCTCCAGCTTCCATTCCAGAAAGTTTGCAAAGCTTATAAATAAGCTCAGGATGTCCTAGACCTCAACTTGTTTCACACCTTGCCGTAGTCAATATATTCTTAAAAATGATTTTCCACACATTTATATTTCTATTATTCTGAATACAGAAATTCAGAATAATTCTAGCTCTAGTTACCTCAATATGGTGATAATTCAGTAACAGAGTAGAAGAAATAAAATAGTGTCACGCTTTAGAGGTGGCATTTAACATGGAAGCAGAAAAATTTACCCGTTCACGTTGCTTAATCTTCCACGTTCCTTTCCCATCAGAGGGAAAGTTAATCACATCATTCAGGGGGTCTTCCATAGTACTGAAGAATTCATAATGGCAGTTATAAGAGTCTGGGAGTTCGTAAAATGAGTTAATGCGGGCGGCATTAAATTCAACAGAAAATCCCCGCACTTGAACGATTCCATCTTCAGAAAAGAACACGTTGGCATAGAATTTTTTCACAATATTTGCAGCAGCTTTATTGGTGGTTTAACAGAAGTTTTCCCACCTTCGCTCGGTAATAACTCATTCAATTTCTCCTCCTGGACTCTAAAAAACTCGATCTTGTATATACTTCTTTCCTTCAAATACTGAAGTAAACCATAATTGAGTCTTCGCATTAACGAAGCGAGACTCATCGAACTCAAGTCGTCTCTTTAGTCGTGGAATCATTTCAATCTAATCACAATTATAGAAAATTTCAAAAAATATACTTCAAATATGCAAAATAATGGCTTCCAAGAGTAATTCTAAGAATTCAAAAATAAGTTCCATGAATTTCTTCTCAATACTTTCTTCATATTCTCAAATTTTTTGGATCTCCTCAATGGGAAGAAATTCATGGTGAAAATCAAATATTTTTAGTTTCGAGTGAAGCTCTTACCTAGAGATAATCAAATCCAGTGTTTAAATGTCTTGAAATCGCCTCACAATCCAAGATCTCTCAAGCCCTAGGTCAAAAATCGCGTTTCTCAGGGGAAGATGATGATGAATAGTGGCGGTTGACTGGTCAAAATCATGGTTAAAAGTGTTTTTTCGGGATCTCGCCGTCGGCGAGGTATTCGACGCCGTCAGTGGCGTCGAGGGCGCCGTTAGTGGCGTCGAGGGCGTCGTCGGTGGCGTCAGGAAAAGTCCGCCGTCAGCAGGCTCTTTTGATTTGGTTCAACTCCCGGATTTTTGAGATTTTAATCAATTTCAAGCCTCAACAACATCCGCTCAATCATTATAGACATAATTTTAAGTGATCAAATGATGTACTTATCATAAATAAACTTTCACAACACAAAACATCACAATTACATATAAATTCAAGGAGTTACAATATACGTTACATAACACACCTAAGTTTGGTATTTTCTCAACCTTAATACATTAATTCAACGTCGCAATTCAAGCCACAATACTCAAAACGCTGAAAACAAAACATCTTACGCTTAGTCTCAACTATACAGATATCTAAAAGCATAATTCTAAAGCAAATCAAATATAAAGTTAAATCAAATTACATACATAGACAGACAGATAGCAATATAAATCTACTATTCTTCAGATTCAGTACTAGATTCTCCTCTGAGATCACTCATTGATTGCATATGAACGAAGAGGTTATAGAAGGGCCATATAAAAATTTTTTAATAGAATCCTCTTCTATCAATTTCATCCTCCTCATCAACCGTATTACACTATCTTCTATATGTCTAAAGTGAGAAAAATGTTTTTTTACCCTCCAGTCTAGATGATCGAAGAAATCGGTGATATTATTAATTGCATTCATGACATTTTATACCTCCTCCAATTTCTTGATTCTGCGCAGGATCACCAAAGTCTTGTCCGGACCTAAAGGTTGAATCGGCAGTGAATTTTGAGATGATTGATCCACCATAATAGTTGTGTCATTTTCATCTTCATAGGCTGGGAATCTCTTAGTTGGTCCAAAGGCTTCCAAGGTAGAAGTACATTTTCCCAATTTTCATAGGATACTTGGAATTGACCGCAAAGTGAGAAAATTGTGGAAGGGTGTCCAAGCCCATAAGTTGATCCATGAACGATCAGACCCAAAATCGACTTCACAATTATTAATCTAATATCGATCGGCAGTCCTATTTCGATGCAGTAATTCATAATAGCACTTTCTTTAGAAACTTTACCGATCTTCATTGTCGGTAACAGTTTTGCAAAAATGAATATGTGTCCGTGTTTCAAAATGAGATGTAGGAGTGTCGCAAAAAAACTAACATACTCGTTTTCTCTGATTTCTCAGTCTTCAGTTTTGGTTGTTAAACATTGGTAAATCTCATTCATCTGGTTTCTTGTTGGGATGAAGTTAGAATAATGGTAGACAAGAACGTTCTCTACCATATATAATTCATTGATCCGTACAGGAGTAAAAGTTATCCATCTACCTCGCACATAAACGACTCCCTGGTTGATTCCATGCAAATTTGCATAAAATTCCTTCATCACAGGAATAACCATGGCGGCGGTAGTATAACACAACACTTCCCATCTTTGCCACACTATCATCTTTTCAATTGCCATAGAGGGATTATTCAATCCGCGATTAAAGAATCCTCGTTCCTTGCTTAATCTTCTATTCGCCAGTATCTTATCGAAGATTCGCTGCGCTTCAGCACTAATGAACTTTCTCTGGTTGAACTCTTGCATTCTGGGATAATCAGGGGAATTGATGTCATAGGAATGAATTTAGTGGAGTTTCACTTCATTTTTTGCGGGAAACATGAACTTAAGAATGGAATTTAGGAGTTTAAAAGGGGTAACTCCCGCCCAAAAACTGCCAAAAACTATCATTCAAACTCCAGAAACCGCCATCCCGCCGGTCTCACCGTAAGCGATATCGAGGGCACCGTCGGCGAGCCTTTAATAATTATTTGCCTGGATTCTCGGGAAAAACCCGCCGCCGCCGCCGCCGTCGATGGCGTCGACGCCCAAGGCAAAAATTGCACAGTTTCGCTTTGATCCGAATGCGTTACAATTTTTCTCTATGGATCCAATTTTTATGATGATTCAAGGGTAAATAAGAGTAGTAGAGCTCAATACTACCACAAACTAAAGATAATTTCAAATAAAAATTATTATAATCGCAATAAAAATAAAGATAATTACGGGTTGCCTCCTGTAAAACACTTGGTTTAACGTCGTCAACCCGACCTATTCAGGTTTATTCAGGTTGACTGATCATTAAAACCTCTTTAAAATTTAGTCTTTTACCCTCAAAATACGATTTTAATCTGTGTCCATTTACTTTAGATCTATTTCCAATCTTCTAATCTTCAATTTCAACAGCTCCGTAAGTATAAATTTAAGTCACAGTAAAGGGTCCTAACCAACGAGACTTCAATTTCCAAGTTAATAACTTCAGCCTAGTTTTGTAAAGCAAAATTTCTTGTCCCGGTTCAAAGTTCTTCTGGTTAATCTTCTGATCATGCCATAACTTTAATTTTTCCTTATAAATTCTGTCGTTATCATAAAATTCGTTTCTTAATTCTTCCAATTCATTTAATTGTAACAATTCTTCTTACCAGCATCTTTCAAATTATAATTGAATTCTTTAATCGCCCAATATGTTTTATGCTCCAATTGTACTGGTAAGTGACAAGTCTTTCCAAAAATCAATCTGTAAGGAATCATTCCAATAGGAGTTTTATAAGCAATCCTGTAAGCCCATAATGTGGAGAGAAAATCTTTAAATCTCTCTCAAGCTTCATATAATGACTCTCCATCAATCTGACAGAACGATGTTATGTCAATTTTAAGTTTAGCAGTTTTGGATGGAGGGAAATATTTGGATAGAAATTTCTGTGAAAGTTCTCAACAAGTTCTAATAGATACTGGTGCTAACGAATTTAACATCTTAGTCATATCCTTAAATGAAAAAGGAAAAAGTCTAAGTCTAACAGTATCGTTTGAAACTCTGTCATATTTAAAGCTAGTACACAGTTTTGAAAAACTAGCGAAGTGTAAATTAAGATCTTTATTTGGTGTACCTCCGAATTGATTGTTTTGTACTATTTAGATAATAGCAAGTTTAAGCTCAAATGAACTAGCAGCTACATCAAAATTTTGGATAGATAATTGAATTTTATTTGTTGTAGGATTTGCATAATCTCGTAAAGGTCTAGCTTGGTGTTCATTTTCTATTCCCTGATTATTCATTTTATTTTCCATTTTATCGGAATCTCTAGGTTCTCTTCTCAATCTTCTAATATTTCTAATAGTGCGTTCTAATTTCGAATCGTAGGGTATAAGATTTTCAGGTCCAAATTTATGCATACATTTTAAAATCAGTACACGGTAAAACAGTTAACTAAATATGAAAATAAGTTGCAATTCAAGTAAAAATTTTCTACTAATCCTAATTTGTTCGCTAATCTAATTATGATTTTTGTTTACTCCCAGCAACGGCGCCAAAAACTTGACAATGACTTTATATATGTTTAAAAATATAAGTATTTAATGTTGCTGCTAAAAAATTTAATTCCTTAGCAACTTAATAACATTTATAGATTCGATAAAGATGTATGTATAAAATATTCAATAACTGTAAAGTCACACTTATCAACGCAAGTATACATATCGCTCAAGTAATATATGGCTATAATGGAGTCCTAAATATCGATCACACATGGAGTAATATTAGAACTGCAAACTAAGATTTTAGAAAAGTAATACTTAATAACAACAATGGAATTCAAATTGCTTATCTGACTAATAGGCAATGGAAATGAATATGTAATTTTAATAACTCTTAAATAACTAATAATACTAGTAAGGTTTTTAATGTGATATTTAATATATAAGGAAGCATCATTATCCTTGTCAAGAAATTATAATGAATGGATAAAGTGAATCAGTTCAAATTGTATTGTGTCAAATAGATTTTTAGTCTGTCACTCTAAAATCTCCAATTCTACGCCCGATAATTTTATTTCCCTATTTGCACCCAACTTTCAAGGGTTTTGATCTCTCTAAATCTTGGATGTAATCTTCACTTTAGTTGTAAGACTCAGCATATTTTAACAAATCAATTGACCAGATTGAAAGTAAATTAAGATCGAAGTGAGAATTTCTTGGATGTTAAGATGAGACAATTTCTTTAACATTTTCATGGTTTCACCAATTCAAATCCCCATTTCGCAAATCTCAAGACAAGGAGAAAGACAGAAAACTATTCAGATATCATGGGGAAAATACAACAAAACTCGGAATTCATATATAAAAGCAAAGTCATACAAACTACAACAAGTAAATCTAATTTCTCCCCAAGAAAACTCCTCGATGTTCCTCTGAATCTTTTCCTTTCTTTACAGCACACAAAATTCCCCTTCGAAGCGGCAAAGAGAAAGAAATCTCTCACTTTCTCTCCACTCTTACAATGTCTAGAAGAGCTCCTCACAATTTTGACACTCTAGAAAATTCCCTATACACTAATGGAATATCTATAACCTCTAGGACCTTTCTAACATCCAGGACCTTTTTATTTTCGGCCAAAATCTTCTTTTAAAGTTGTAGATGAGTTTTCCTAAGAGTTGCCTAAGCACCCCTCCAAAATTCGTCATCATTCAATGCATTGTTGGAAATAATCGCCAAGCTCGCCGTCGGCGGCCTCGAGGGCGTCGTCGGCGGGTCTTCTAAGTGAATTAAATCTGGAGTCTCGAGAAAAGCCCGTCGTCGGCCGTTGGGCTTGCCGTCGGCGCCCTAGTTCAAATCTTCACATTTTGGTAATTTTCGCTCCAAATTCGTTTTTTTGAATTTTTTTGCTTCAATGACCCTAATTCATCATTCCTGCAAGAAAACATCAAAAATACATTTCTTTAAAGTGTAATGCCATCAAAAACAGTATAAAATATGTATGAAAATCTCAACAAATTTTCTTTTGGTCAATGAGTGGGCAGAAAATTATATTCCTTTATTAGAATAAATCCTATGATAATGCTCAGATTTATAAGAAAAGATAAAAAGAATGGCATGATCGGATGATAATAAAAAAAGAATTCGAGTCTGAACAAAAAGTTTTATCATACAATACAAGATTGAAATTATTTCCTGGAAAACCGAAGTCTAGATGGAAAAGGTCAATCAGAATTGCAAAAGTCTATCCCTATGGAGCTGTTAATATTGAAGATCCTAAAATTGAAAATATATTTAAAATGAATGGGCATAGATTGAAATCATATTTTGATGGTCAAAAACCAACTTTTAAAGAGAATATAATGTTGGGTCACCTGGGACAAAAATTGGCATTAAACCAAGCGCTTTGTGGGGGACAACTCATATTTATTGTGGTTTATTTTATTTTTATGTTGTTGTTTGGAATATTTTACGTATATTAATATATTTACGCTTCTATAGATTCCGTGTATTTGAGAAATTTGACATTGAGAAAATATTTAAAAATATCTTATTTACATAATTGTATGGAAAAATTGAGAATTTATAGGGTCGAAATTGAAATAGAGAAATTTTTTGGAACTGGGGCATGATGCATCAGATTGGCGCATAATGCGCTATATTTTAGAGAGCTGGTGCATGATGTGCCAGAATTGGTGCATGAAGCGTCGCGGCGACGAAAATGACGTAAAGCAATTCAAATAACTGTTTTTGGTGGTTTTTGGTGGGTTATTTCAAAGTCAATTTAAAGGGGGGTTTGTGAATCAATTTTAACTCCAAAAAAATTGATTTCAAGGTCAATTTTAAGGGGGAAAATGCGGGAAAAGTCACTAATTTTCAATTCCAATGACATTCCACTCTAAAAATTTCGCTAGATTTGGAATTTTTAAACTGAGAAAGTTCATCAGTTTCGATGCGCAGAAGTTACATGATCGTGTTCTTGTGAAGAAAAGTCGAATCAAAGAAAAGGGTTTTTGTGAATTGAGGATTCAACGCACTAAATACTCGAGCATAAGAGATTATTGTACAGAGACGTTGGGAAATGTTTTGCTACACTACAGCCGCTGTAATTTTCCCGGTGGTGAAAGAGTTTTATGAAAATATTCATGGAATCAACCAAGGAATTGTATATGTACAAGACAGGTTTGTGCAATTCACTCAGTCAACTTCACTTGAAAATATTATGGAACAGCTTATGATTCAACAAATGGATATAGTTAAAATGTAGAATCAAATTGGAGAAATTGGAGCAATAAATGCTTATAATGATGAGTATAAGCATAGGAAAGTTCAGCATGATATAGCTTTTGAGGAAGCTATGAATAGAAATCTTAGGGGTGAATACAATGTGGAATTTCCAACTTGCCCCAGCTTCACTCCTTATGCTCCCATTTATGATGATGAAGAAGAAGATGATGAGGAAGGCGATGAGGACTGACATTCTTAGAAGTTTAGTTTGTTTTGTTTTGTTTATCTGTTATTTTTTATTATGTTCTTATTTGATGTCATTTGAAATAATTGTAGTAAAAACTTTCATTTTGTGTTGTGGACCAAAATTGTGATAGTAACAGTAGATTTTTACTGTTTTTGCACTTCTAGTATTTTCAGTTTTTGTTTTTAATTTTCAGCGAATCCTTTAAAATATATTATGTTTCATTTAATATTTTAAAGTCTATATTTTTAAAGTTAGTACATGTGGTACAACAGAGACAAGTTTCATACTCAGAAATTTTCTACAGGTTGGTTTTTATTTTCATGAATTTACTGTTTTTTTCACTTACAAATTTTTGCACTAAACATTTTTAAATCACTTAAAAAATTAAGTCTGAGGGAAAGAAAAATTTCTTCTAAAAAGTAAATTAATTTTTATTTGTCTTTAATTAATTATAGTTTTAAAATTATTTAACATGGTTTAGAATATTAAGATTTAACTTTAAATGACTATACTTATATTTATGAAAATTATGGTACATCTAGGTAAAAGTTTTTAATAACGAAGGTTAATTTTTAAGTTAAAGATATTTGCTATAAAAAGATAAGATTATGTTTTTCTATTTAAAGTAAAGGAAATTGTATTTTTGAGGTATTAAGAATTTTAACGGTTCATGTGAGAAGAAAAAAATGAAACTTTATGATAAATCCTAAAACAATAAGAATTTAAAAAGTGAAGAAAGGTAAGCAGTTTTGACTTTAAGAATAGAATAGTGAAGTTCAAAATTATTAAAGGCTTTCAAGATATATTAATCCTTACTTGAAAATGAAAAGAAAAAAAAAAGATTGAAAAGATCCAAATTTAAAAAGAAAAAAAAATAAAAAGAAAAGATAAAAAAAATAGGCGAGGAGACCTTGAGGAAAAATGTATAATCAAAAATGGGTTTCACTTGAATCAATTTAAGGAAAAGGCTTTATTACATTTTCTAAACTTGTGTTGGAGTATTAGTAGCATTACTAATAAAGTTTTCATAAAGTTTTTGTTTTTCATATGAAGTATCCTTAATATGAACAAATTGCAATTTTTCTTGAAATGAATACAGATTCAAGAATCTTATTTGATTATAAAGTACTCTTACACTTAGAGTTTGAATCTAAGTTATTAAAGATTTTTCTCAAATATTACTATCTTACTTAGTAAATTAAAGTATATCAGTTATAAGTTAATATATATCTTAAGTCATAAGTTTTTATGAAGTAAAAGTGTTACTTGACGACAAGTAATATTTAAGTTTTGGAATTTTGATACACCAAAATAATATGTTGTTTTAAGTATACATTTTTTATTTATTTTTTTGTGATATTGGACTTTAAAGAAAGAATATTTTTATGTTTTTGTTGCAAGTATATCATATTAAGGTATTTTGAGGAAAAGTAACAAAAAGAACGAAATTTGAAGCCAAAATAGTGAATTTTGGGAATTTTGACGCCAAATGCGCTAGATTGGCGTCATAAGCGTCATTTTACAGAGATCGTTGTTAGATTTTTGGTGATATTGCACTTTAAAGAAGATATATTTTCATGTTTTTGTTGCGAGTATATTATATTTAGATATTTTGAGGAAAAATAGCAAAAAGAACAAAATTTGGAGCCAAAATAGTGTATTTTGGGAATTCTGACGCCAAATGCGCTAGATTGGCGTCATAAGCGCCATTTTACAGAGATTGGTGTTAGATGCGTCAAATTGGTGAGCCTGTACGGTGATCCTACATCCTACGGCTCCGAGCAGCGACTAGCAAGCCAGTAAGGTGATCATACGACCTCCAACGGCTCCGGGCAATGACTAGCAAGCTTGTACTGTGATCCTACGACTCCGGGCAGCAACTGACAAGTTTGTACGGTGATCCTACGACCTCCTACAGCTTCGGGGAGCGACTAGCAAGCTTGTACGGTGATCCTACGACTTCGGGCAGTAACTAACAAGCTTGTACGGTTTCAGCTTTTGCAGAAAGCTAAGTCGAATCAATTTCCAACGAAGTGGTTCAAGGGGTGATTCATGGCTGATTTGACATATGTTTTAGGTGGTATTGAAGGGATTGTTTAGCGGTCGAATTTCTGCAGTGTTTTAACAAACTTTTGCGTTGTTCGATCGCAGGATTTGAAAAGGATTTGTAGGGATTTGGAACCACTTTATTACAGGATTTAAGAAGACAAGTTCATCCAATTCATCCCGGCTAGATAGATTTACATATATACCACATAATTCTTATACGTTTACATATATAACACCTAAAAAAACATTATACATTAGCATAGCCTAAATCATTTGTATCACATAAGAAAGTCCAATAATTTAATTTTTAAACAGAGAAATATATCGGTTCATGCATAGCTAGTGTGAATTGTCTCTAAAAAAAATGCAATTTAGGTATTAGATATGTGATTATATAAAAACTGTGTTTGTTCATCCTCTTCCCCCTTCATTTTGCCTAAATCCGGATTAAGCAAATCGCCGTAAGATATAAAGGATTCATGGGACAAAAGCAATAAAAAAAAGGAAAGTAAAGCTTGTTAGAGGAGAAATGGTCACCAACTAGTTGAAAATTTTGGACTGGAGCAGAGGAAAAAGGAGGTGAAAACTCCGTTGCTCCCTGCAAGATGCAATCCTGTTGTTACGTTGTCAATGGCCCGAGCTCTGGCGAAGGTTTCAGCAAAAGAGGATTAGACGTGTGGGATTTCAGTGGGGTGAGAAGGCGAGCCGAGGGAGGGAGTCAAGGCTTCCTGGGTGAGCCGATAGGAGAGGAGGCCGAGCGTTGCGAATGAATAGGAGTGGGGTCGAATGTGTGGCGAGGAAGAGAGAAGGAAGCGAATGCAAGTGTTTCGGTGCGTGAGGGAGGAGATCGCGCAAGGGGGAGGCGAGTGTGAGAAAGGAGGGCGATGGCGAATGCTTCTGGCAAGGAAGCGAGCATCAAGCTGGGGAGGAGTCAAATTTGGATAGCAAAGGAGGAACAGAATCGAGCGGAGGAGCGGGGCTGAATGTTTCAGTACGCAGAGGCGAGCAGGCATGCTGGAGCAAAGGAGCTGGCGAACGAGATGAGCCTTCGAACTGGAGGAGAAGGTGTCGAACGTCTCTGGCGAAGAAGAGACGAGCGTGATTGAGCAGAGGAAGAAAGGAAGCGAATGCGAGGGCTTCGGTGCATGAGGCAGAGAGGGGGAGGAAGGAGCGGAGAGTGAGCAGTCGAGGGGAAGATTTGTCTTTGGCCAAGCGTGAGAGAAGAGCAGGTGAGCGGTATCGGTGCAGAAGGGCGAGGACTTCGATGCAGGGAGGATGGGCAAGGGCTCCGGTGCAGGGAGGAGGTGGGTAAGTGAGTCTCAGGAGAGAAAGAGGATCGAATCGAGCGTAAGGAGGAGCTGAAATGGCAGAAAGTGAAGCCCGTTGAATTGTATAGTCGAGTTGAACGTTACACAAAATTAGGCGGGGAATTAAACAAATTTCATTCATGCAGCTCAAATGGAAAACTTTAACTGACCCATTTGAAATTCAAAAATTTAAAATTCAAAATGGCTTAACACTTGTTCAGCCCGAGTCCAGCCAGAATCGAACGCGAGTTGAACCTAGGTTAAGCCCGGGCCCGCGCCCCGCTAATTAATAAAAACGTGCATTGATTTTCTTTCTAATTGCTCGCGTGCGAAACCATAGTGATATGGGTGTCCTTCCTAGCTAAAGTTGACCTTCCGGACAAATCCGTGTGGTGTGTTTCGTCATCTAGGTTTGTCGGGGCGAGTTCGCCGATGGGCAAGTCAATTCAATTCAAAATCATGAGTGGTGCGATGCTTGCGCAAAATGAGGCTTCTACGAGTGCTCGAATCACTAAGGGCTGCTCCTATTAATGTAGGAACTCAACTCGAGTCTCATATGTTAGTTCTAACCAGCTCAGCAAAATATCGAGGATTCGGGACCGCCCATGTAGGACTTGAGGGAGTGACGAGGTTGCTCGAATTTTCTAAATGGTGTGGGTTCGAATTCTAGTCGTCTAAGCGAGTCAAACAAGAAAAACCTAAGGCTAGACCCTAGACTCTAAGGAGAGAAATAAAGACCTCACCCAAAAATGAGGTCAACAGGATGATGGTGACGTTCCCGCACCCCTCTGCCCCCCGTCGATACTTCCCTTCTCCCAGTCGTATGTTGCTTACCCACACCCCCTACTTCCAACGCCAACTACCATCTCTCTAATATTACCGCTTGTAACATGCACCTCTTATCCCAGCTATCCTCTTTCTTAGCCAACCAACAGTTCCACACCAACCATTTATTTTCCCCATCCAATCACTGATTTACCCCTGCCTATGTCCAAGCTTCCTCGTCCAACCGACCGCCTCCTGCCACCCTACCTTGTCATAATTGGATATTAGAGTTTTATTGGTTTTCTTATTGTTTTATGAGTTCTTGGTTGTAACGTCCTTGATTTTAAGAAATACAATTTGTATTGCTATTGGGTTTTTCTTAGCTCTGCTATAATTTGGTATTCGAGCTAGTCTAACTCTAATCCTATCCTAGGGTTTTGTTACATCAGCCTTGTCCTTCCAAAAATTTTCTTTTCTATTCCTTAACTATAGATAATGTTTGATCTAACCCAAATTTTCCCTCGCTCATTGTCAAAATAAGCAACCTTAAGAATTTTTTTACACCCTCTTTTACCTCTTAGCTCTACAACATTGTCATGCCACTGGGCAAAAACATTACTGAGTCTACCCGGAGAGAGACAGCGAGAGATTCATCGACTTTAGTGGACACTAGTAGACATTGAGGATGAAAAATAGAGGGAACTTACCCTTTATGATGGCAGGAAATGTTGAAGAGGAGAAAGTGACCAGAATTTTAACCCTTTTCTTAGGAATGATTTCAGCGATGAAGAAGAAAGACCAAGACGCCTTCGAGTCCAGTAACAGAGGAGGCCAAAAAAAGGAGGCAACTTGTGAAGGACACAGGGACTTTAGAATAAAGGTGGATCCACCAAAGTTTGATAGAGGTATGGATCCAGACAACTTTATCGAATGGCTAAAATAAGTTGAGCGGATCTTCAGGTATAAAGAGGTGTCAAACAATAAAAGAGTGAAGCTTGCATCAATCAAACTGGGAAAGAGCACCTTGTTGTGAGATAACTTGTAGAGGCAGAAGGAGAAGGCAATGACAAGATTACCAAGAGGGAGAAGATGCAAAAAGCGATGCAAATAAAATACCTATCTCCTCACCACCATCAGGATATGTTTTTGAGACTCCACCACCGCAGAACTATCTAACATTAGAAGAGTTCACAACGCAATTTGGCCAGTTGCAAATGAAATGTAATTTGATCGAGCAAGAGAATAACACCATGGCACGTTATCTGGGGGGGGTGGCCTGAAGCCCACTATTAACAATGTGGTGCAACTTCAGTTTTATTGATCACTTGAAGATGTCTAGATCTTAGCATTGAAAGCAGATAGAGAAACAAGCTCCAAACACGAGTCAGTAAAGTCATAATATTTCAAGATATCACGGTCAATGCCTTAACACCACGGCCACTACCGCTTGACAATGTTCAAGCTATCCTCACTTTAGAATAGGTCGAACCAACCTTAGGCTATTTTGAAAAGATTTAGCAGTATATGTGAGGCAAACCGGTCTGAGCCAGATTAGAAGTGAACCCCCAGAAGAGTAGATCAATTTTGATATATGTTAGCAAGTGAAAAAACTTCTTCGATGCTTTGGAGGCACGGTGGTCGCCAAAGACACAGGTGCTTTCCGAACAACAGCATTGAAAGTTGATAGAGAAACATGCTCCAAACATGGGCCAGTAAATACATAATATTTCAAGATATCACGGTCGATGCCTCAACACCACGGCCACTGCTGCTTGGCAATGTTCAAGCTACCCTCACTTTAGAACAGGTCGAACCAACCTTAGGCTATTTTGAGAGGATTTAGCAGTATATGTGAGGCAAACCGATCTGAGCTAGATCAGAAGTGAACCCCCAGAAGAGTAGATCAATTTTGATATATGCTCGCAAGTAGAGAAAACTTATTCGGTGCTTTGGCAGGCAGGGCGGTCGCCAAAGAGACACAGCTGCTTTCCGGACAACAGCAAAAGATCTTTCATCCCCCGAAGAATAGGTAAACAGAAGCCTCATAATATGAGGTCGAAGCTTCCCCAACACTAGGAGACTGGCGCGAGGCTTCGTAAGGGGATGAATTGATTCATCCATAAGGGAAGCGGTGTTGGCCGGTTCATGATGATGGGCTAGGGTTGCCGCCCAAGGGGTGGGACCTCCCCCTCATAGTTATCAATTATAAATATTTGTTATTTTTATATTGTAGAGTCAAATTTTGTGATTTCAAATTTCTTGTCATCAGACATTTCTCCCTTGTTAGGGTTGTATGTGATGATAGATGGTGCTCCGGCCGTACCCTACTCCGAGATGGTGATTGCATCCACAAATCCTTCTCCTTGTTGTTGTCCAACTGCAACCACATATGCCCTTCCCTACTTCCCATAACTACTAGTTGGCCTCCATCCTGTATTGTACGCTTCCAGCCCCAACTACCATCTCCCATATTACCTCTTGGAACCGGCACCCCTTACCCAAACACCAGTTCCCCGCTGACTATTTTCCCTATCCAATCACTGAATTACCCCAGCCTATTTCCAAATTTCCTCCTCCAATCGGCCACCACTTGCCTCCCTACCCTGCCCCAATGGAAGATTAGTGTTTTGTCGGTTTTCTTACTATTTTTGAGTTATTGTTTGTGAACCCGTTGATTTAAGTAATAAAATTTATTTTCTTTATGATTCGGTATCATTCTGATTCTTCATTATGTTGTTGTCCAATGCACCAAAAGGCCTGCGTTTCAAAAGGACTGTAAACTAGTCAACTCTTGGAAGCTTAATTTCAAATGTTAACCGTTTAGATTTAAAAGCAAGCAATAGAGACACGTAGTAGGCACACATTGCTTTTAGTAGGCTAGTTTAAAAGGCATGTATTTACTTAAGTATCATATTGCTGCTCCCTGAACAATATCAATGCAGCAGGAATATGGTCAACTCACATGCGTTGCATTAATTTTGATACCTAAATTTCTCAATTGATTTTTCCTTTAAGATTTTCACGATAGTATCCAACAAGAATTGAGTTTTACCCATTCCAATATGATTCCTGCTTTTTAGCATTCGCTCGGATTGTGTTGTTGATTGAAAAAAATTTCAATCCATTGTAGAAAGGACATTTCTGAGTTAAGTTTACTTCCACTCCACTTAAAAATTTGCTCTTCCAAGCACAAAAAAGTGGCTATCTTACACAATATCCTGAAGTCACTGCACGTCAAGGCTCTATATAGGAAAGGAAAAAAACATAAGTTTAATTTTTCTAAAGAACTGTTAAAATTAAGCTACCTCATTTTCTGCACCTTCATCATCTTTGTATCCTGCTTTAAGTAAAATATCATGCACAGCAACAAGGTCCATCCTTGCACAAGCCTTTCCTAGTGGAGAAAGCAATGTTGGTAATACCACAGTGGCCTTCGATATGCCCATCAAAACAAGTGAAGCAACCTATAGTTAAATTAAAGTTATGATATAGCACATCAGAAAAATAAATCATAATAAATATTTCCAGAAACAAGAGGAAGCAGATCAATTAAATGTTTAAAACCGCATTACCTCTTTCTGTTTCAGAAGTGGCTCAACTGCAGAAAGAAGAAACTTGGAATTTGGTCGATCCTTAGCTTCAAACTGGAGGCACTCTGAAGCAAGTTCTACTAGTTTTGTAGCATCCTCATTTGCATATTGTCCCTCCAAGGATGAGTCCATTAACATTAAAATGTTCTTCCCTCTTATTATATCTAATGCCTGGTAATGTATCATTGAAAATGTCAGCATTATATTAGAACATCCTAGGGCACCTAAAGATAAAAAATAGAAGTAGAATCAAAATGCTTGACAAAAATAATTGAATTGCGATCAGCTGCAGCTTCATTACAAAGATAAAAGGAGGGAGTTAGAAATACATTTGTAGTAACTTTCAATGAAAAAGACTTAAGTATATACAAGGATGCATTTTAGGAAAGAGGACTTAGGTAATGCAGCGTACATGACTTGGAGGGATATGCTTCCCGCTCAAAAGATCCAATAAAACAGTTCCATAACTGTAGATTACACTCTCTGGAATTACCCTGCCTGCAAAAATTTAAAAAAAAAAAAAATTTGTATACAAAGCTTCTTAATTGTCAAAGGACATTTATTGGAATTTACAAAAAGTAAAAAAATAAAATGATTAAAAGTGAATAAACATAAGTTTCAACAAACTCTATGTACCCGGATCTTACACAAATATTTAAAACACAAGCCTTACGTTAGTTTTAGAAAATACCATTAGTAGAAATTGTACCATAGGAAATAAGACCAACAAGAGGTTGACTTTTGAGTTTCAAAATTTCCAAGAAAATGGGAAGGATGGAGACAATGATGCTAGATCTTGTTTCTTTTTTCAACTGTTATACTTGGCCCAAACAACTCGATTAAAGCAGAGAACTTCTAAAGACCAACAAGCCACAATTTATATTGCCACTTTTTCTTGTATCATTACATTAATGAATCAATTAATTGGGTGAACTAAGTCATCAAAGTACACCTACTTGACTCAATATTTCCAAAACTGACTATTGAGAGGTTCATGAGATGCATTCAGACTGTTTTGCTATCTAGGGTTTATGAGCCTCTTTGGATCCTCAAGCATCAACATATTTCGCATAAAAAATCTTTTTCTAGGACTAAAACTTTTTCGCAGAAAACTGTTATGCAGTGGAGCATAATTTTTTGTCCAACAATGAAAACATCCATCGCAAACTTGAGAGGCAGCTACCCAAGGAGTTACTAAAAAGTTATTTCATCCAGAGAATTTTGAGGATTTATTGTATTTTCGACTGCCCTGGGATTTTTAATTACAAAGAGAGGGGCGTCAACTTTATGTTGTTATAAAGAAATTAAAGCCGTAATGTTGTATTGGATAAATTAAGGCTGCAATTCATCAGAATCATATCATGGTGAAATCTGTAATGAGGGCAAAAAATATCACCATCAATAAGCGAATTTGTATAAAATTGTTGTGTTGATCTTCTTTCCATTTTATGTTATTTTTTGCTCACGATAAACATCACCTCCATAGGATTAAAAGAAGATGAGAGAGTGAGACAAGAAGAATGTGCACATTCCATTTTATCTTTTTTAATTTTCACACACAAATTTTATCCACATGAAATGGTCTACTCATATTCCTTCTATATTTTTCATATTAACTTTATATATCCATCGAAATAGTGCATCATTTACCCTTTTTTACATGGAAAACTATGTATAGCTATTTTCTAATACCTTATTTTTAATAGGTAAAAACATACCATCTACCTTGTATAATCATTTCCCAGTTTATCCTTATGACCATATCTCAATCTTACAATTATCATTTTTGTCACATTTATGATTTTGAGGATAAAGATTCAAGGTTTAAGAACACTATATGATATTAAAAGATTTATTATGCATAAAATTTAAAAAAACTATGAAATTATTTTGAATAGCTCATTAGACACATGAAAATCCATTACATTCAATATTTTTTAGCAAATTGATTTCTTAATAATAATTTAAAATAAATAGTTTAGAGTAATGTAGAAAAAAATTAGCAGATGCTAACGATAACAATGAATTGAGCTAGTACTTTTTTATTCACATATTTACCCTCAATGTTTTGAGCAAGGCTGAAATTCCTTTTTCCCTTTGCTTTCATTCCAAAAAATAATGGTCTCTATAATCTATTTTAGATATCTTAATAATACATAATAATTTGTAATAATATATATTCTTAATCCACCCATTCGGCTATAAGGAAAGAATATGTACAATTAATATACATAATTTAATTCAACAATTTAAATAATAAAACTCTTAATTCTGCCCGATTTTAATTAATCTTGGCAAAAATGAGGCAAGTCCTTATAGTTAATTACATCCCAAGTAACGGGAATCACTTGAGAAAACTCTCGATAATGATCAGAGGTTCTAGTCTTCAAGAATTCAAAGTTCAGGTTTTCAAGGTAGGATATGAAAAAACAAATGGGAATGACTCAAGTAAGAACAATCCTTTCAAGAGTCCAAAAAAAGTAAAACGTAGGGGATGTCATAGATTCAGAGGGGACTCCTCAGTGACTTCTCAAACTATCCTAACGTGTGGCTGTGTTTTAGAGAGGATTTTATTTGAATTTTAAATCCCGTCAATGTTATTATTTGGTACTTACATTTGCATAATAACTGATTAAGCAAATAGCCCGCAAAGATAAGAGGTTTTACGTCACTCTAGATGACAACCTCGGAACCTAAGACGAGTTAGGACTTACGTTGCACTACATGGTTGAGCAGGGGCCTAAAAGAGGGTGAGGTTTTGCGTCGCTCTAGGCGAGCTACCTCAAAATACTATAGGTTGTTTAAACTAGGAAAGTTTAGTTGGTGTAGACTCATTTTGCTGTTGTAGAATGGCGACCACCTCCACGTGTAGTCCGCTCCAAACTCCTTATCATGTTGCCCACGAAGTTGTTCCGAGTTCCTCGTCGCAGTAACAGTCATAAAATCTAAAATTCAAACAGTTTTATCAAGGTGTGTTTCAATGTCTCAGTTTGGTTGTCAATGGAGGGGGGTTCAAGTTGATTAGAGTGACACCGGTTAGGATCCCACGGTTCCCTCATTCCGGTATCACTATTTTCTTTTTGAACTTAGTTTAAACAAGTTATGAAGCCCATTTAAACCGGGGAGATCTCGTTAGCAACCGTGGGTTACCTCCTCTGAGGGACTCTCGTAAATTCGAAAGAATGTATTATGTTTTGTTTTTTTTTAAATGTTCTTTAATTTTGAAAAATCGTTTTCATTTGAAAGTGATATTGAATTCAGTACCTGCATAATATGTTAGAGCAAGAGTAATTGCAATAAAGAAACAACAACAAATAAAATGTACCTGCGTACGTGGCGTATTCCTGTTGCACGTTTAACTCACAAAACACGATATAATTTGCAGAGAATTTAAATAAATTGCAGAGAAAATAAGAAAATAGTAAACAGTAGAACAAGTTGCAGTTACATCTAAGAACTCCAAGCAGGTGATCCTAAGGTTTTCTACAACTATTGACTGCAACTAACGAGCTAGTATGGTGATCCTACGACCTCCTACAGCTCCAGTAAGCAACTAGCAAATGTGTACGGTGATCCTACGACTCCGGACAGCAGCTAGGAATTTCGAATAGCACATGTATGAGTTCCTATGAAACCAAACAGCAATGGGCAGCACCTATGCGGCTTCCTACGAACCCGAACAGAGGTGGGCAGCAACTAGATGGCTCCTAGACGATGGTGGACAGCTACTAGGTGGCTTCCTACGGACCCAAACGGTGGTGGACAGCTACTAGGTGGCTTTCTACGAACCCAAATCGTGGTAGACAGCTCCTAGGTGGCATCCTACGAAACCAAATCGTGGTGGACAGCTCCTAGGTGGCTTCCTACGAACCCAAATCGTGGTGGGCAACAACTAGATGGA
>NEWO01000187.1:665603-689574 GCA_003013225.1 Phalaenopsis aphrodite | reverse complement strand
TTAGCTGCCGACAATATTAAAGAACCAAGATGCGAGACCCTTTATTCAATGCAGAAACATGAAGACACTAGTTATGCATTTAAATATACTTGCAATAATGAGTGCAGAAGAAAAGATTAATATTGTTGAAAAATATATTTCAACAATTTAGTGATGTTTGACAGACGAGGTCAATAATTTCTTCAAAATACTTTATCAGTAACCCTAACTCCTAAAAGCACACCCATAAATTATTTTTTTTCAAATTTTATATCCCAAACATAATTATTACAAATGCAAACATACGATTTCTCGAAATCTTCTTCACATTCTTACAATATTTAGTAACTGGGGAGTAACGATGTACCTGTTGGTGTTGAGGAGATTATATTTTGGGCAGGCTTGCCTCTATTTATGGTAGAGACAAGTTCATTAGTGGAAAAAATTATTTATAATATAAGAAGTTAGAGCACATCAAGAGAGACTAGTGTAAAAAACAAGTAGGAGCAACAGGATTCATTGTTAGTAATAAGGATCATTACAAATATGTCTCCATGGCAAATTACCTAGCATTAAACTCAATTTATTCTCTAATATCAAAATTATCTTCCTAGACCTACAATCCATTACCCTTGACAATGATTTAAGATACAAAAAAAAATGATTCATCTATAATTGCATAATAATAAGCAAATTCTAAATTCATAAATACAGACATAAAAATGTTGCTTCTTCTATAATTTGGCATTCTTTTGACGATTTACAATTTCACCAAAAAAAATATGAAACCAATGCTACAATTCTCCAAACCTCGCCTCAACCTAAACGTTTACCTTAAAGCATCTTCTTCAAAACCAAGTAATTTTTTATAGTTCAATTAATAAAAATTCAAGATTTTAATCCAAGATAGTCTCCAATTTATGAATTTCTCAAAATTGCATTCCCCCAACATACTTTAATGCTTTCATTATTAACCAAAATTTCATTAGCTTTACTTTCAAAAATCTAATGTGATAAAAATTGTGCTTGCTAATGTGAGATTATAAACCACTAATCCTATAATTTTTTTTTTAATTATAAACCACTAAATTATAAGCAATAAATCAAGTATAGTATATCCCCCAGTTTATACTATATTCTATAACCATCATAATCCTATCCAAATTTATTATACATAAACCACTTGTCCATCCAATAATTATTTTCAACACTTAAAATTTAATATGCAATAGAATATGAATCTCTTTCCAACATTGATTTTTCAAATTATTGACTATTACAAATGTTAGGAGTATAAAACTCAAGCATATCTAGAATGCCCTTGATAAAAACTACTATTAACCTATGCATCAACAGAAAAAAAAATTTAACTTCGTTCCTATTTTATGCCCCACCACCCCCCAACAACAACCACTACCCCAACCAAAACACACAAACCCAAAAAGTACTTCCTTTATTCTGATACATCCAGAATTTTCATTCCATGTAGCAAGTTTAGGCCGAGTAGATTTACTCACCACAGCCTATCTCTCAGTAAAATTGAAGTAAATGTGGTGAATAACATCAAGTAACATCTTGAAAAAACCTTAAATATCTCTTACCACAATCAAGCCAATTTTAAGCATAGTGTTTGCGGGTAACATCTTAATTATCCTCGACCTTCTCGCTGAATTAGGTTAAGATGAACTGCTTGAGTCACTCCAAGGGAGCACCGTAATAGATGAAAAAATAATAAACGTGAACCATAGTTCTATGAATGTTTCTAAAATTTAAAAACTAAATTACTATAAAATAAAAAATTGAAAAGGGCACAAGGCGCTGACCTGTTCGTAAGAACTCTGGCGGGGTATAAGCCAAGTTTGTACTATAGCTTTTTCCATCTCTACTATTTTTCATAAGGCCAAAGCTCGACAAACAAGGATCACCATCCTGTTGAAGTTGCAAGAATTTGATATCAAAATCAATCATATTGTTGCCAAAAGATGAAAGAAAGAAAGCGTATCAATGAATTGTAAATAATATAATATAAGTGCATAAGTAAATGGATTAGGCGATACTTTTATGTGACACTAACAAGAAAAGTTCACTCAATTTTAAAAAGAAAGAAAAAGAAAATTACACTTCAAATTTAACAATATGTAGAAAGTAACATGAACTTTAGATAAAAAGGTAACAATGTCTTACTGAGGAGAGAACTGATGAGGAAGTTTGCTATATTTTTTCCTAAATTTTGGGGATACTGAAGAATTTTATAAAGCGCTTTTAACTATGTAAATATTTAGCAACCATGAAAACATGGAAGATAAAAAATTGCATCAGAATTATGCATACATCCCAAAACCAAAACAAAAAAAAAAAAATCATGATTGAGTAATTTTCTCCGGTTCCATCATATAAAAATAGATTGTTTAAGAATGATTTACATATGGCAACTAGCATTTGATTGAATTGACATGCGACACCAATTGGATTAAATTTCAAGCACTCGATTTGATTTAAGTGTTTATATTTTAATTAGAAAATTAAATACCGAGTAAAATTTGATCCTTTAAAAGTACCCACTGATTTCACCAAAAAAAAAATAATTGCTACTTATTATTTCTCAAATGACAAACTTTAAAATAGCTTTTATCACTTTATTTATCCAACAAGCAATAAGTTAAAAAAAACAAGGGTTTTGACATTTCGACTATTCTGTTGAAAGAAAAATAAATACAAGCAAATTTAGTGTGGGATTTGGAAATCCCAAAGCAGGTCATTTTCATTATATTTGAAATTAACACAATGCAAGCTATTTTTGAATACGTGTGACCAAGCATTCATATGATGCGATCTCCATACGCCTCCCACACGAAATGACAACTCGTGACAACAAACACGCCATTTATTGGTAAGCCTAATCTGCCAAATCAATGTCATGCCCTAAAAAATTAACAAAACCAAAAATTAAGAATTTTATATTTAAACATTAAAACGTAATCTCATGAATTTATTCTATAACCAACCAAACACCAAAAAATACTTGAAATACATTAAGTTAAAATTACAATACAATTAGAAAATACCTAAATTCAATATAATCGCAACCAAACTGCCCTAAAAACGGTATGGCTTAAGTGATTTTTTTCAGAGATTCATAATCATCAGAATCCAAGTTATCAGTTTATGAAATCAATCCATAACAAATAAGGAAATTATAAGATAAACAACAGAATTAAAGGGAAACAGATCTTACCATAAAAAAAATATTTAGAATCAACTAATAATAAAAATTATTATTACTATTAAAATCATTATATAACATTTTTCAGCACATAATAATTACAGCTACTAAATACATATTTGACCAACGAGAAAGTATATAATAACTTGTAAGTATAATAAGTAAATTTATTATACTTTGTAATATAGCTGACACGAGAGTTTACCGACCGCTGTACCGCAAAAGTGTTATCGTAACTGCTACAATAATTGTGGTCCCCCTTTCCTTTCCTAATGCTTTCTCATTATAATTCCTTTGCTTCTCTACTTTTTTATTCCTCTCCTTGCCTATGATATCTTTCTAGTCCTACTGTTTACCTATTTTATCTATAAATCCCTTCTTTATATAGGTGTTATTTTCTAAGGTTGGAGAAGGAGATTTTTTCATTATTGTTGATTTCAGCTATTGCCTTTGAAGTGTTCTTCACCTCTGGGTGTTGTATTCGACGGCAAGAAGATGCTCTGATTATAACTCATCTGTGGTGATAACCATCTCTAAGGGCTCGGGAGGTGCTCCGACTATAGCTCAACCCTGACGAGACATTCATCTTTCTGTAGCCTCCTCTCCCACGCAGTCCAAAAGTCACCAGCTTGCTGCCCTCCCTCTGACTCAATTTTAGCAGGCTGCCAACCCTTCTCCACACCTTCCCACAAGCTGCCAGCTTGTTGTTCTCCTCTAGCTCACCTCCAGTTGACCCCTACATCTTCCAGCAGTTGTCTACTTGCTACTCCCTCTTTCCTAAAGTCAAACCGACTGTCCCTTCCCCTATTTTCCTACCATTGGCCCTAGTTCCCTCTTCCTACTGCCACCAACATGCATAACTAGTACCATCACCATTATTGGAGTCTTTGTTGCGTCTTTATGTTTGTGTTGTTGTTCGTTGTCGTGATTTCGTATTGCAGGAGTCTCGTTTGTACCCTTTTTAATTCAGTAATAATAATATGATTTTTTCGTGCTGGATTGGGTATTTTCTCTTCGTTATCAATAGCTAATTTAAATTGACTAGAAAATAAATTTTAGTTGGAAAAATGACTTGATTCATTATTCACATGTAGGGTACATATGTAGGTAAAGCAATTCCTCTTAATTTACAAACTTACCAAAATAATCTAATCCAAATTTGGGAAGTAAATACTTCTAAAATAAAAATTAAAAAACATAAATAGGAAGAGAATAAACTAATCAAAGTGTTTCTAAAGTTGTCTTTAATTAGATTCCCAAAGCTTTGTGAGGGAGTATGTCGGCCCACCTTTCTAACTTCCACACTCCCCTCAAGCTGAGTCATATATATTGTAAAGGCTCAGGTTCATATTCATCTGAGTGAAGTTATATGGAGGTATATCTTTAGTGAAGATATCAGTGACTTCAAGATGAATTAAAATGTAGATTAAATGAATAATGCCACCATTGACCTTTTCAGAGATAAAAGACGTATCAATCTCAATGTTTTCGGTCTTTTCATTATGCACGGGATCCTTTACAATACTAATGACAGAGTGGTTGTCACAAAATATCTTAATAGAATTGACTATAGATTATGCTAACTAATTTAGTAACCTTTAGAGCCACATTCCTCCAATTAGATTCCCCAAGCTCTAAGAGGGGTCTGGTCGGCCCACCTTCTTAACATTCAACGACCCTCCTTATGCACAGGATCCTTTACAATACTAATGACAACGTGTTTGTCACAGAATATCTTAATAGGATTGACCATAGATTATCCTAACTAATTTAGTAACATTTAGAGCCACATTCCTTCAATTAGACTCCCCAAGCTCTAAGAGGGGTCCGATCGGCCCACCTTCTTAACATTCTACGACCACCCCCCCCCCCCCCCGGGGGTAGTTTGGGTCATATATGGTGTGAAAGCTCGGGTTGGTATTCACTGAGTGAAGCTGTCTGGAGGTAGAGCTTTAGTGAAGAGACTTCAAGTTGAGTATGAGTTGGAATGTAAATAATAACACCATTGACCTTTTTAGAGATAAAAGGTATATCAATCTCAATTTGTTTGGTCCTGCCATTATGCATAGGATCCTTTACAATATTAATGACGTTATGGTTGTCACAGAATATTTTTACAGGATTGATCGTATAGTAGCCTAACTCGTTTAGTAACCATTGAAGCCACATTCCTTTAAAAATTCCCAAAGCAAATGATTGGTACTAAGATTCCACGCTACTTCTAGGGACCATTACTTATTTTTTGCACCTCCATTTGACAACATTTCCCCAAACATAAGATCAAAGCCCAAAAGTGGACCTCTTGTCTGTGATTTTTCCTCTCAACTTGTATCAATGTCAACCTCTACCTCCCTATTGTCTTATTTCTTAAACAATAGCCCTCAGTAAGAGGCCTTTTTAAGAAACCTAACTATTTTGTAAATCATCTTCAAATGTTCTTCATTCGAACTATTAATATGTTGACTCATTATGTCTAGAAAATAGAGAAAATCAGGTCTAGTGTATCATTGTTAGATAAACACACCTATCAGGCTCTAGTATCTACCTTTACCATTGTTGTCTCTTCTCCCCTAGCATTCAGGTCTCTTTTAGTTATGTAGAATGTATTTTTTATGATATATCAAAATACCTATCTTGAACCAAGCTACTTCCATTGCCATAAGTATACCATCACTTGAACCTTACTTTAAAATTTTGTGGCAAAACCCTCCATAATCTTCTCAATCACCTTTTCATTATCACCTGTCAAGATTATGGGTTCAATGTAGGCAGATTTTTAGCTACAAGCGACAGCTAAATGCAACTGTGTTTGAAAAAATGTTGTGGCGCATGTTTGGGCTTATTTGAGTAAGCTGTGGGACGCTAGTTCAACCCTACGACCCGTGTTTTGTTAGTAAAAGTTTATCGTCATGCCCTCGTGTTCTATTGGACTCCGCGATTCCCTACCCTCAAATTCTCTTTTCGACCACACGACCCTATTGTGCTTCTCTCATGATCCTATACCCTAGCTCCTCTTCCTCTCCACACTAACTGTAGTCGGCGGTTCTGGCTGCATCTATCTTCTTCTTATTTCCTCCCTTCTCTCTGATATATGGTTCCGGTCGCACTATCCTATTTGCATTTTCGGTATTCTCCACCCGACACTATTGGCGTTGATATTTTAGTTATGGTTTGAGATTTGCCACTTTGGCTTATTTGCGGTTTCCTGCTTTTGTTTCATTGCATGTACGGCCTTTGCTCAATCGTCCATGTGGGAAGGTTTCTATGAGAGCCTATTTGAGATTTTTGACAATTTGCTTTACATGTCTGGCTTGTGCTCTTTGTCATATTTTGGAAGGGTAAGTGGGAAACACATGATTTGATGCCCTACGCGAATCCTGACATTTTTTTGGTTTGTGGTTTGGTTCATGTGATTTGTTGGCCTTTGCTTGATTTTATTTTTTTTTAATTTTATTTTTTGCACAGTGTGGCTTGTTCAGTTGGGGCACTTCCCCTACTTTATTTTTTTGTTCAATTGGAGTAGACTTGCTACTCTACTCGTCGATTGGTTCTTGTTGGTGGTTTGCCCTATTTGTTGGATTATGCAGTGCTATGTTGGTGGTGATGTTTGTAGTGGTGGTCTGGGTGATGCTTTTTTTGTGGCACAGTGGTGGTAATTTTGTGTCAAGGATTATGTTGTGTGTGGTTGTTTTGTGCCATGGGATTTTGGTAACAAGGCGGTGATGATGTTTGTCGTGATGGTGTGGGTGATGCTTTTTTGTGCCACAGTTGTGGTAATGTTGTTTCATGGTGGATTGTGTATGTTGGGTGTGGTTGTTTGTGCCATGGGGTTTTGGCGACATGATGCTGGTGTTGTTGGTGATGCTACTGGCGTTGTGTGTAGATGTTGGGGTTGGTTCTCAGTGTCAGTAATGGTTTACTTGTCATATTGGCCATATTGTTGATGGTGTTGTTGGTGGTGTGTGTGGATGTTGGTGGCAGCTTTTTAGTGTCAGGGTGGTGGTGATGTTGGTGGTGTGTGTAGATGCTGAAGATAGTTTTTTTAGTGATATTGTAGTGGCGGTGTTCACGATGATGTCTTAGTGGTGTTGTTGATGATAGTTTTTTTGTGCCATGTTGGTGGTGTTGGTAATTTGTGTGCATGTCAGAGGTAGGGTGTTCGTGATGTTGGTAGTGTGGTTAGTGGTGGTGATGATTAACAGCGACTTTATATATGCTTAAAAATACAAAATTTTAATACTGTTGCTAGAAGATTAAAATCCCCGGCAACGGCGCCAAAAACTTGATAACGGTTATAGATTTGATAAAAATGTGTATAAAATATTCAATAATTGCAAAGTCTCACTTATCAACGCAAGTATACGTATTGCTCAAGTAATATAAGGCTCTAATGGAGTCCTGGATATCGATCCTACCCCGTAATATTAGAGGCTACGAACTAAGATTTAAAAATCAATACTTAATCACAACAAAATATTTCAATTTGCATATTTGTCACTAATAGGAAATTGAAATAAAAATGTAATTTTAAAAAACTCTTAATTAACTAATTCTACTAATAAGGTTTCTAATGTGAAGTTCAATATATAAGAAAGCATCATTCTCATTGTCAAGAAATTTAAGTGAATAGATAAATTGAATCAGTTCAAATTGTATTGTATCAAATAGGAGCATAACTATTTTTTACCCTTTGGACCAGACATAAAAAACAATGACTAATTTTATGCTTAGTTACTAAATCTACAGCTAGGCTGGGAGGATACCGGCTCTCACTTCGGAGCTCCCACGTTCCCCTCGCCTGAGGGCTAACATCTGTCACTCTAAAATCTCCAATTCTATGCTCGATAATTTTTATTTCCCTATTTATTTGCACCCAACTTTCAAGGACTTTGACCTCCCTAAATCTTGAATGTAATCTTCACTTTAGTTGTAAAACTCAATATATTTTAACAAATCAATTGATCAAATTGAAAGTAAATTAAGATTGAAGTAAACAGATCATTACAACTTGTTTAACATTCTCATGACACAACCAATTCAAATCATCATTTCACAAAATCTCAAAACAAGGAGAAAGACAGAGAAAACTACTCAGAACTCATGGAGAAGATACGACAAAATTTGGAATTTATATAAAAACAAAATCATACAAACCTCAATAAGTAAATACCACTTATCTCTAATTCCTCCCCAAGCAAACTCTTCGAAGTTCCTCTGAATCTCTTCATTTCTTTACAGCACACAGAATTCTCCTTCGAAGCGGCAAAGAGGAAGAAATCTCTCACTTTCCTTCCACTCTTACAATCTCTCAAAGAATTCCTCACAATACTAACCACTATCTACACTCTCATGAGCACCATAAACAACAAAGACTCAGCGGACACCCCCTCTTTCAGCCTCCAAATGTTTCTTTTAAAGTTGTAGAAGAGTTTTCAAGAGTTGTCCAAGTGTCCCTTCAAAAATCGTCCACATTCAATGCATCTGTTGAGAGAACCGACGTGCTCGCCGTCGCCGGCCTGCTAGAATATCTAATTTTAGACTCTCAGGAAAAACCCGCCGTCAGCGCCATCGAGCTCGCCGTCGGCGCTCAAGATCAAATCTTCATATTTTGGTCTTTTTTGCTCCAAATTTGCTCCTTTTTACATCTTTTTGCTCCAATGACCATAATTCAATATACCTACAACAAAACATCAAAAATATCTTTCTTTAAAGTGCAATATCATCAAAATCAGTGTAAAATAAGCATGAAAATCTCAACATATTTTCCTTTGGTCAGTGATGGTGTGCTTGGTTGTTTGTGGTAGTGTTGTTAGCGGTGATATAAGTGGTGTTATTACTAGTGATGTTGGTTTTTGTGGTTTGTTGAGATGTTACCTTTCAAGTAACTTCTTGAGTTATGATATTTTATATGACACTTTGTTTTTTCTCTGATAAACATTTATGTTGCATGGTTCTTTTTTATGCTAGTATTGTCATGGTAAAAACAAATGAAATTGATTCGTCTGCCATGTGAGATAAAGATATCAAAATAATATTTTGTGACCTCTATCTTAAAAGGGTGGAATTAGAAAATCGATCAATCATCTATTTTAACAAGGAGGGCTGGCAAATAGTAATAAAGAAGTTCAGAGAGCACACAGAACGGCAACATGATAGGATGTAATTGAAAAACAAGTAGGATCTGTTAAAGTACTAGAAGATATGGAAAGAAATGAAGTGTGGATCCACAAGTTGGGTTGGGATTTAAAAAAATGAATCGTCGATGCTTCAGAAGAATTCTGGGTGGAGAGATTAGAGATGAAAATTTATGAAATTTGAAGTCTCATACCAATGATTTATTTTTAAATTACTTCAAAAGCTAAAAAGTTTAAGTTCAGTGTTATTGAACTTGATCTTGAAGAAAAGTTGGATTGTATGGGGCTAAACATGTATGGATCTGGCGAGAGAGGCCTACGATGTCGACATAACTGCTGGTTCCAAAGAAAGCCTCAGCCCTAAACTCAATAAAGTTGAATCTTCTAGTCGATCAAAGCGTTCTATGGTTAAGGAAAAGAAAAAATAACATTTTTTCATTAGAACCCAAATTTCACAGTTAGTTGATTCATGCATCAATCATCCTAACACATCACAAGCAACGTCTATTCAACAAGTAATGTGAATTCTGAAAGTAGATCCAGAAATTTATGAAAATATGGCGTTGAACTTATTCTCGAGAGTTATTTGAAAACAGACCCAGAATCAATTTTTTATTTTACGAAGAACCATGACTGTAGTGTCAATTATTTACATTATTTTCATGACAACGGAACATTTGAATTCCCTGGTTAGACATTTTATATTTGTTTTCATAGGAACGTTATCTATGCAATTTTGGATATGCTTTGGTTTCTCTCTTGGACACTATTATTTTCATTACTCAAGAGAAACGTTGGATCATACAACTTTTTATTAGTCTTTCAATGTTTATTTATGATTGTTGTTTATTTAAAGCATGTTCTGATAGTAGCTAACTCGGTGGTTCTTATATGCATTAGCTGCATAAACAATGAATAACATGTACAAAGAAAGACGCAGAAAGGAATTTCATTTGCATTATGTTTGATATATGAGTATTACAAATCATATATTGGTCGTTCTCCTTATATGACATATTCATACATTGACGATAAGTGAATTGAAGAGTTTCTTGAAGGACACTCAAGAAGATCTAACAATATGTTTCATATGACAGCCCGCACTTATCGATCTTTTCGAAGACTGCACAAGAATCATATATTTCATGTCTCCTCCAATATGACTTTCATAGACGTGTTAACAATAACCTTTGATATTTTAACATAGAATGAATCTATGAGAGGATTCATGGAACGATTGCAACACTCATCTAAAACAATCAGTAGATACTTTTTAATTGAGTTGAATGCTCTGGTCAATTTCTCATCAGAAATTATCAAAACCCGATGACCCAACAATCCAAAGAACCACCATAAAGATTTCACAAGACTCGCGGTAGATGTCATATTTTAAGGTAATTCAACTCATTCATACTTTTCTAAATTCAAATGAACACAATAATTTGGATAACCTTATTAAATGTTTCATGATTGTATTGAAGTGATGAATGAAACACAAGTAGATAAACGTGTCAAATAATCAAAGGATCGCATTCATCAGGTGATGTAGATCATCAACATAAAATGTCATGATTGTAAGTGACTTTAATATATGGTTCACTTTTGTTATGGCTTATTGTAAAGGTTGTGCACACGATGGTCTCATATTCAAATTTGTCACAAGAACGTGGAGACAACTTTCTGCAATCACCCCAAAATTTGCTTGAGTTTGAACAAATGAAGAGTTTTCACTACAATACTAATTATATTTATATAAGAAAATATTATTTGGACGATATTGGATATTCCTTACAAAACGGGTTTCTCAATCATTTTTTGATATTAAATATTGCATTCCTGATTTTGCAAGAGCTAGCAATGTCGCTTGGGATAGGAAATAAATATTTAACAATAAACGCTCATACTTGCGCTGCGTTATTGAAAAAATATTTGAAGTTTGGAAGAAACAATGGGTCATATTGCGGGATATCGGTTTCACAAACAAGTGCATATTTTTGGTTGTCACAGTGGCTCTCAACAACTACATTGGCATCCTTCACTTAGTAACATTAACTTTAGTAAGGCTGATGAAGATCATTCGCATGTCTCTATTGAAGCATATGAATATTCTCTAGGACAATCTTTATCACAAGGTGAAAGTGATTTCCCTGAAACTTGCACTAAGGATGGGGACGATGCAGGGAAAATGATAGATTTGAGATAGCAAATTACAGATGTCATCGTTGGTGGTTAAATAGAGTGATTGTATGTTTTTTTGTTGTTACTTTATATGCAATATGTTGTGAAAATGTTAATTGTTTATTATATTTATGATTTATGCAACAATGTATATTTTGAATCTCAATGTAGAGATATTTTTATTTTTCAGTTCTTTTGCATGTAATTTTTCCCACTTGGATGGCTTGTGAGACAAGTGTGAGTATAATATAAAGTAAATTTTTATTGCAAGTTTTATTTTGTTTTGGAGGTCTGTGATGAAATATTTGACATTATGTTTTTTTTTGGAAGGTCTTTATGTTGCTACTTATTCATGACCATCCCACTAAATGCAGTCAAGTTCCTCTCCTTTTCGGTTCTATGACTTATGAGGTTCTTCTGGATAGCATTTTTTAGTGATATGCATATATGATACATACGAGCTTAGTATTATGTGGTTTAAAGGAAATCAAGAACCATTTTTTTAAGGTCTATTATCTTCGTGTAGTAGTAACCAGTTCGTTGGTTTAAACTTTGTTCTCTGAATATTTCTACTATTCTTCATTACAAATGTTGTATCCAATTGTCTGTACTTTGTGGTTTTAAACCTTCAAAAAAGATGAGCTTAAGGTCTTCCAGTACCTCCAGAGCATTATATTGTTGCTGCGGACAACAACGTTCCCTGCTTATTTCGCGATAGCCACAGTTATGATAGAAAATTTTACAGGTGTCTAAGGAAATAGAATAGTGAACTGTGACTTTTTTATATGGGCAGATTGGTCAAAAATTCCAGCGTCGAGAGTGATCAGATGTGGAGAGATTTATTGAAGGAACTATTATCTCGTGACATTAACTACAGCGACAAAAAGATCATTTGTTCGGAAGAAGCTGCAGCACAGCTGCTATAAAAGTGCAAAAAACAAACAGATAGTCAGTTTCTTCACAACAACTTCCCAGCACAAAAGCTGCACATATGCAGCTACCCCAAAAAGACCCTATATCATCTACATTAGACAAAGAGTATAGTCTTCTTACCTCTCTGTATACGTTTTATGAAAAGTGTATGATCCACTGGACATTGGATGTAACCATTAGATTTTATAATCTTACCAACTTGTCATACCAAGCTGTTGAAGATTGTTTGAGGCCAAGTGACTTTCTTAGTTTAAAAATAAGATGTTTATTTATGTTCTTTCCCAGTGCTGGTGGAATTTCAATATAAACTAATTTCTCAAGTTCTTCATTCAAAAATGCATTCTAAAGATCAAGTTTATGTAATTCTCACTCCTTAATCACTCTTAGAGAAAAAAGAACTCTTATAATTTTTAATTTGGCCACTAGAGCAAAGGTCTCTTAATATTCTATCAAATAAGATTGAATAAAACCTTTGGCCACCAAGCTAGCCTTGAATCTCTCGATGCTCTCATTTGCTTTGTACTTGACATTGAAAACCCAATGCACCCAAGGAGTTTTTATATGGAGGAAGCCTTTTAATTCTTAATGTGTCATTTAGGTCAAGAGCGTAGATCTCTTCAACTATATTTTTTCATTCTAGACTTTCCTTCATGAACAGATTTGAGTATCTACACAATATCAATATTAGATAAAAAAGTTCTATAGATTGATGATAACTTCTCATATGCAACATAATCCTAAATAGAATAATTTGTGCAACTTTGGTTGTCTTCTCCACTAGATTCCACCTCCCTTGGAACTTCTGAGATGTGTGAATTCAGATTTGATTGTGTTCATTTTGGTGGCTGCATATTGTCTTTATCTTGTTCAGTGAATTTCTTTCTCCTAGTATGCGGGTTGGATGTTCTCAACTAGTGAAACTTGGGAGATGATTGTTAGATGGAAGTAAAATAAGTTGTGATGACTGTAGATCAAAGTGGGTATCCATAAGAATGTAGAGAAGTGGAATATGTTGCGATTGCTCTATATCAATGTGGGTATTTAGAAGCTTGATTTTCACTAGAATCTCCCACAAAATATCAGATTTGGGGTAGTTGGGTTGGCATTCAAAGAATATAACATCTATGGAGTTATAATATTTTTTGGTTAGAAGTATAGTCATGAAAGGTAAACTTAATGAATTTTGGGCCAAGCTTTGTGAAGTTTGGTTGGTGAATGCGAAAAAAGGAAACAATGATATACTTTTAGAGAGATTGGATGAGAAGGCTCTAAAATAAGGGTATTTTTCCATCAAAATGTGGAGAGGCTTTGAATCCAAGAACTCTGCTTGGCATTCTATTAATGAGGTATGTGATTATGGGCATAGCATCTCCCCATAAAACTTTTGGGTCATTATGAGAAAGGATTATAAGTCTAGATACCTCAAGGAGATGTTTATTCTTCTTCTAAGCCATCTCATTTAGTTGTAGAGTCTCAGCCCAAAAACTTACATTGAAGATATCATTGTTTAGAAGGTAGGTTCCAAGAACAGAGTTGAACTATTCCATTACATTATAAAATCTGTATTTTATATTGGAATTGAAAGTAAATTATTTCATGAAATGGCTGAAAGATTTGTGGAATTCCATATTTCTCCTTCATGAGGAATATCTAACTGGTTCTAGTGTGATCATCAATGAAGGATACAAATCATCTGGCACCACAATGGTTTACAAGTTTGAATGTCTCTAGATATCATTTAGATGATAAAGAAAGAAATTGAGACAAAAGATATAAATTATGAGTATGTTTAGCTAATTCACAGGTTTCACACTAATTAAACTCCAGCTTTTTGTTAAGAAAGAGATGGTGTATAACTTTGCAATATAATAAAAAAGAGGATGACCCAAACGACAAAGTCAAAATGAAACTTGACTTTCAACTAACTTAAACACAATAAACATAGAATCATGAGAAATGGACGGTGAAGAAGACACTTGTCCTCTAAGAAAATAGTTATCTTTGAGAATATCTTGATGCATTTCAGTATTGTCGAGCATCTTTCCCGAACTTACTACCTGAAATTCACAAGAGTTACAACGAAATTTAGTAATACAATTCAAGTCATGAGTAAACTTCCTAATTGACATTAAGTTTTAAACTATTTGGGGAATATATAGTACTCAATAAAGCTGGATATAGTTGGAGACTATTAAATCTCCATTCCCAACAATCTTGGAGTAAGATTCATCGACAAGTCTAACAAATTTGAGTTTGATGATCTCTTGGTAATTTGTGAAAGCATGAAGATCTTCAATAATGTGATCAAAAGAAACTAAAGCTATTATACAAGGTCAACATATTCTTTTGTTAGTAAGATCGGAGGATATGAGGCCTTGTGCCATGTCAAGCTGGTAGACTGCGGAGTAAAATTAGATGTCTCCATTCCATAGTTGATCCTAAACTTTATTGCATGTATAGGGCTGGAAGAAATACTCGGTTGCTCTGCTAGCTCGAAAAAGGCATAGTTGCGAAGGCAAGAATAAGGAGGAAGGTCTACAAGGAGGCGAAATTTCTATTCGCATGATATTGGGAGAAGTCCTGACAAAGAAATTACAAGGAAACAGGTAGCTGCAGGGAGAATTCTAATATTGGCGGCCACGGGGTGAAGCTCCGGCAATGGCCTCTAGGAAGACAAGAGTATTCCAATGCTCGACTGCTGCTTGGAGAATCCGCTACAGCTACTAGAAGATTCCTCCGGAGAAGCTCCTGCAGCAAGGAAAGTTTAAGTTGTACAGAATTGTCAAGGGGAATGCAGGAAAAAATTCTGGCAGGGAGAAATCTGGCTGCCATAAGAGCAAATGTGGGCCTACAAGAAGGAACTTCCAATGGCAAAAGGAGGTTTTCTTGCGGGTGTTTAATGCTCTAAGAGGAAGAATAGTGGAAGTCAAACTAAAGAAGAAATGACGTGTGGTAGTTCAGTGACAAGAGGAGGTGCTATTGGGGTTGTTTAATCCTCTGAGAGGAAGAATTGTGGAAGTCGAGCTAAGAAAGAAACAATGTGCGGAAAGAAGTCGAAAGAAGTCGAAAGAAGCGTTCGTCTGGGGAAACAATGTGTAGCAGGAAGTCGACCGGTGCGTTCATCTGCGCATTCATCTACGTAAACAAAAAGTGAGCGTATGACTGAGAAACTGATTCGTTCAATGGAAGAGCAAAACAATGCATTTCTGAGGAGACTGTGTAGTGACCTCAAGCGAAAGAGATGGTCTTGAGTGGTCTGTCCCTACTACACATTTATGCACTTGAGAAAGAGCCCTCATTTGACTTAGGGCTTTCACTGTGTCTGCATAGGAGGCAAACAAAGGTTTCGCTGATACCATGTAGAAAAAAAAATGAGAGGAAAGATTACATGGTTCATTATTCAAATGTAAGGTACATATATAGGGAAACTGGCCCCTCCTTTACAAACTCATCAAAATATCTAATCTAATATTGGAAAAGAAATAAGTAAAAAAAAAGCAACATAAATAGGAAGAGAATATACAGATCAACAGGTTTTCAAAGATGTTTGCAATTAAAATCCCCAAGATCTATGAGGTGGTTAACTTTCCACAAATTGAATTAAAATTGAGATTATCATAAAGAAAAAAAAAACTATAATAGTTAATAATTACATTATAGATTACAAAATTAAAATTCTATGACTTTAAATTAATATTTGAGCATATTTGGAATCACATTAATTTTTAAATTAAAAATAGTGTGGATAACAAATCCATCCTGAAAAAATATTGGTTTTAACAAATGGTATATAAATATCTAAAAACTACTAGAATATTCAACCATATCGATTTCATATTTTATGTGATTTAATATATGTATATATTTTAGTTAATTTTTCAAAATACTTCTATTTAATTCATTTAATGACTTGTTTTCATAAATGCTTAAGGTCGTTAATTTCTTTACATGCACTTGTGCTAGGTTTTTGCCAAAAGAATATTGGAGATGATAAACATTTAGCTTTAAAAAATATATTCATTGTAGTCAAAATTAAAAATATATCAAAATTAAGTTTAAAATAATTAAAAATACAACATTTCTCATGCAACTTTTTTTATTAAGCTTTTCCCATTTTTTAACAAGTGGATTTATTTCCAAATTAGCAAGTGGCATGAATAAAATTTAGCTTGGCTAATTTTGAACTTCCAAGTCATTTTTTCAGAAAGAATCTTGTTGCAGCATGAGGTTCCATTCACTCTCAATTAAATATAAATAAAATGAACCATTTATTTATCCTTATGTATACATACTATAAATCAATATATGCACCAGACATGAAGTTTAATCTATGCAAACATTAACATAGGTAAATCTCACTAAATGACATAAAATTATGTCTTAAGAATGTAATCTTCGGTAGTTTTGTTCTCCGTATTTATTTAGTCAAGTTCAAATCTTAACTATCTTAACACTTAGCTATCTTATGTTGGATAGTCAACTGTTCTAACTTAACCCTAAATAGAGACCACAAACATCCATTTCTTAAATTACTCTAAATCTTGCTTAAATAAGTAATTTAGAAAATAAATACTCATCAAGATGTTTTCTCTGCAAAGAATGGAATAATTCTGATACAAGTGTTTGAAAATTCTGAACACGAATTTACCAGGTCAAGATTTTCCAATGTAGCTCCACCCCAAAGCTTGGATGATCCATACCAATATGATTTTTCAATCAATACGCAACAAGGCGAACTCCTTCTTTGATGATGTATGAGTCTTCCCACATAGAATCAAATTTGTGTAGTTGTTGCATCTACTTTACAAAAGACGAAATTCCCAAGGCATTTTTTTTCCAAACATTGTTGTCATTATTATTTTACAACTCGTCTTTCAACTTTGACGAGAAAAGCTTCTCAACTTTTCAAGTAGATCAAAATAAATTCAAAGGCCTTCATTCAACTTTCTCCAAATGTCAACTTCTTCTTTTTCAAAATTCAACGCAGCAATAACTCTTTATTTTTTAAAGAAGATATTGAATTGGTAAGAGGGCATCTATTCCATTTAATATAGCAAAGGTTGTTTGATCAATTACTAAAGATGGCGTAATACAGAGAGTCTAGAATACTAAAGACAGTATTTCAGTTTATTTGCCTTTATCACCTTCAAAGTTTTTGAAAATTAGATTAAAGAAAAGCATCTTGCATGCTCAAAATGTCAAGATATAGATAGAAATAAACCTAGCTAATTTGAGCAAGTAATCCTGAGTTCATGAAATCAGATTTAATTTTTAATTGTTTAAATTTAAGCGCTTATAAGAGTGTTATCAAACATAATTATCAACTCTAACAAAGATGAAACAATTTTAACAAGTAAATAAGCCAACACTCAGTTATGAGTTGCTATTATTGAAATGAAGATATGTAGGTATTGAAAACATCTCTTCCTTCATTCAAACCTAGCTAATCATTACAATTTTTTTAAAAAAGCCACCACATATCCCATAAAAATATCATTTCTATTGTAAGACACTTCAATAGGAAGAAAAATTACTTTAGTGTTTGAAGTAATCTTTTTTAAAGCTCGATACAACAGCTTTTATTTGATTTGTAAGAGCTAGATAGAATATGAGTGCAGCCGCCAATTACAAATCTTTCCATGATTTACATAGATGCTTTTGTCAGAACAGTATCTAACAAACAATAAATACAAAAATTAAACTTCGATAACCTAAAACATAACCCTTTATTGAGAGTCAAATTTGGTATAGATTAATCATCCAACATCAAATTACATCCAAAGTAAAGATCCTTGAAACCTAGAAGTCCGTTCAGTCAAGATTCATCATCATCATTTACCCATCATCAGTGTTAGCCTTATCCCAACTACTTGGAGTGCAGGATGTAAAATCCTTCTATCAAAATTAATATTTGCCTTATTCAATTACTTGCCTCGACATATTATCCCATATAAATGAACAATATAGGGTCCGTTTGGGGCCGACTTTTTCGTGCGGCACGGCCCCAAACCACAGAACTTAGCTCGAAATTTGCATTTGGTTATCACTTTCACGGCCGCCCGCCGCTAAAATAGGTGGAACATGGGCCGCGGAATGAAACCTGTGGTCCCACGTTATCGAGCAACTTTTACCTTCTTTGCCATGTGTTCCTAGTCTCTCGCAATCGTCCCCTTGCTCAGCTTTTACCTCCTTCGCCCCGCAGCTCATCTAATATGATAATGGTTCCTTTCTTTTTAACTGATTAGCGTTTACCAAGAGCCGACAGTCTGTGACGTACATGTTCCGGCCAGGCGAGGGCAGTGACACTGATTCCCGGTGCAGAATCGGTCCCCCGGTCACTGGAGCCGTGCAGCAGGTCATGGAAGCGATGCATGCGCCAGTGTTCTTCGGGACCAATGAGATCCATGGAGACAACCCACACGCCATGAGAATGTTGATATTGTTGTAATCAGAGAGAACCCGGAGGAGGAGTACAGTGGGCTTGAGCACGAAGTCGTTCCTGGTGTTGCAATGAGGTACTTAGTACTTGTTTTTCTTAGTTGCATTTTCTTAAACCTTTCTGGTTTGATTTCTGGATGATGTACACTGTGATAGATTGAAGGAAATTGCACTTGGTTCCAGAAATTTGGTATTTATTGTTTAATATTGAAATTTCGAACTTGTCATGTGAAGAATTCTTACCGAGGAAACTGAAATTGAAGAGGATAAAGTGATCTGAGATTGCCATTCAAACATGAAAATCCTGCTTCAGGACTTCTTCTTTGGTAGGAAACATAAAATATCTTCCAAAGTTTGTCAAGGGATTTCAAAAAAATTTTAACCATATGAAATTTTTAGAACTATGAGAATGTAAAAGAGACAAAGAAGAATCATTTGTTACCATTAATTAATACAAGATAGTTGATTGTTCTTATCCGTGAGGAATCAATTGACCTTTGAGATTTGGATATTTATGAGAGATTTGAAATAGTTTGGTTATTGAACTTTTTCGAAGAAGTTCGTTAAACTATGAGAATGTCAATTGAAATAAAGAGAAACATTATGGACCTATTATATGACTTGATTTTTCTTATCAGAGAGAGAGAGTCAATTGAAACAAAGCAATTTTTTTGATAAGAAATTTTAAAATATACAAAGCAAGCAAATGATCCATATATGACTTTTATTGATATAGTGAATGCATGATCAACTACCACAATAACGTATCTAGCATAAAAATTGTTAATTGTGCTACGTTATTAAGGATTTATGATTGAGTATTAATTGTGGAACAATTAGCATTTGGTATATTGGCTGCGTAATTATTGGTGCTCTTGTTTCGTTTTTCTTAAAAAACATGATTTTAAGAAGCAAAAAAAGCATGATAAAGCAATCACTAAATTATGTTGCCTGATATTTTTTTGACCGAAATGACTTCATGCTGTCCATGCTATGCATTTTCGTTTACAAATAAGCATGATATTCTTGTAGGTACAAAACTTCAAGAAATCATATTAAAAGGTTGCAACCATGTCATTTACTTTTGGAACATTTTCCAATTAGAAAAATGGTTAAAAGTTACTTATAAGAAGTTTAGAGGGCTATAATTGTAATAGCTCTTGTTGTGCCAGTTTTGTGTGATGGTGTGTGGTCTGTTAAGTGAGTTATGTATCAAACTTTTTTATTCTGTTTTGTAATAAATTTCTACTTCTGAAGTATCAAATAATCATGATGTGTGGTTATCACAGTTTTGTTTTAAACAGTTTTACTAAACAGGGTTAAAATAGTTATTTTTCCAAAAACAGCTTTGTTGTAGCTGTTTTCACACAGCTGCAACAAATAGACAACCAACTTCCCCAAAGCAGCTTCCTCAAAGCAGCTTCCTGGGGCAGCACAGCTGTAGGTGAAAAGCTGCAGTTGCCCCAAACAGACCCATAGTTTTCAAACTTAAGATCCATAGATGAGTCATTCATGACCATGTGATATTCAATGGTTCAATCATAGACGTGAATAACTAATTGATAAAAAAAATAATATTAAATGAGTTATATCATCATCCACAGTACTTTAAAGGATTGAGATCAAAATCATTTCCAATATCAACTCAAGACGATATTTTTTTACCATGGCATACATGGACAGCATGAACCAAATCAAAATCTTTTGATGTTGAATTACTAAAAATGTCCTTAGCCCGCATAAAAGCTTAGTTTCATGAAAATGTTCTCACTAAATATCTTTATCAACATCAGCATTAATTATAACCCAACATATATATATATATATATATATATATATATATATATATATATATATATATATATATATATATATATATATATATATATATATATATATTTAGAACCTCTATCCAAGTTATNATTTTAGTCATAACACGTCAATTAACATTCTCATATATATATATATATATATATATATATATATATATATATATATATATATATATATATATATATATATATATATATATATCTATATATATATATTTAGAACCTCTATCCAAGTTATCTTTTGTCCGCCATTTTTTCTTCAATATTCTTCAAGAATGATTTTATCTAATCCATTTATAATGCATCTACTATATTTTATCATACACACCCTAACAATGCAAGGTTATTTATCACCAACTCATCTCCAATAACCACTCTCACATTCGCTTAATTTTAGTCATAACACGTCAATTAACATTCTCATATCTACATTGCTCAATTTCTATAAAAATGACTTCTTCAGTACCAAATACTCAAACATACAATATAACTAGCACAATAAGAATTTGAGAAAACATTTAACTGTCATAATGATAATCAATTATATAATATTATGAGTTACATTCAATTTTAACCAATTAGCCCTTTTAGAATTTAACCCTCTTTACATAACAACATTATTTTATATGAAAGTAATCAAGAGATCAATCAACCTGATAATGCAAGGACAAAATGAGGTGATGGTAGATGGGAAGGAAACTCCCAAGATAGAATCTATAATGTTGTCGAGCCAAAGAAAATCTAAAATTAAGAGCATTGTTGCCAATGAAAATAAGCGTCAAAAAGCAACTTGAGTACGAGTGCGAAAAAACTCTCAAGAACCATTGGTCAAGATCTAGGATAGACCAAAGAGCAGTAGTAAAGGTACCCAATAGAAGAACCAACTTCATAAAAACAACGTCCCAAGAATCAGGACAGCAAATAAGATAAAAGTTGCATTAAAGAAAACTAAGCTTCAGAATCAACTGATAGTGGCAGTAATGAGATAACAAGACGACACCACTCTATAAAACGGCTACGATTGTGATCATCATACCTCATAACTTCCTCATTTAGTGAGAACATTTTCATGAAATAAATATATGACAGGAATAAAGTGTAGCTCATGTTGTAACCCATCTACTTTTTATATAAATAAAAATCAGATAATGATCGAGAATAATGATAAGACATGTTGGTCTTCCTTCTTTGAGAGAGAGATGTAATAACTGGTTTTAACAATCGGGTAAAATTTTGATGACTGAAAGTACTCCCCAAATATCCCACCCTTCAGATTTAAACCGAATCAATTTTATATAATTTTACGTGCAAATTGATCGATTTGATATAAAGCACTACATGTAAATTATAAATAGAATGAGATATTAAATTTATAAATATTGATTTAAATAAATTAATTAAGCTTTAATTGAGCCTAAATCTCTCCCTAATCCCGTACCCATACTATTCCCAACCAGCTCACCTAGCTATATTTTTCTATATATGGCGTTGAATTGGGGGATTTTCTCCAAAGCCTTTGATATCTCTCCCACCTCTCAATTTCATCGCACAAAGCCTCTCCCAACCTCCCTCTTCCTGCGATTTCAGTGGCTCGGCTAAAGGAACACGTGACACTTGCTACAGTGTCAAAGGGAGCAACGAACTGAGAGGCACCAGGGAAGTCACAACACGTGATAGAGGATCCCGGGGAAATTTTGATAAGTGTGAAACCTTCTTTCACACTATTTGAGATATTCCTTTCATTCCTCAAACTTCAATTTTGAGATTTGCCACGAATCGTGATCTTTTTCATTTCTGAACACAGTCATGGAGACGTGATTGCGTCGAAAGTGGCGAAATTGGTTTGTCAACATCGATAAGGGATTAATGGTGTGTTTGGGGCGGCTTATCCACAGTTTCTGCGTTTTCAAAAAGCAGGGAAGGTGTTTGTTTCTTGCGTTTGGACGAACTCGATTTTGCGTTAACATAAATGCGGCCCTCGGCCTCATTCCCGCAAACTAACGTCTCAATCTAAGTTTTGATCTTCTTTCCTATCCTCATCGTCATCTCCCCTGCGTCTCTTGCCCTAAGTATCGATTGGTTTTCTCGTTGTCTTCTGCGATCCAACATCGTTGTGCTCTGTAAGTATTTGGCAATTTTATTTTATTGTGATCCATAACATTGGAGCATTGCGTTGAGGGTCTTTGGAGCATTGCATGTGAATATCTCTTCTGATTTATGGTGAAGTGCTTTTCGTGTGAATTAAGATGTTGCTTATGCATTGCATTCGTTTGAGTATCTGTGGACCATCGTTTGAGATGGCTTTCGTTTTTTGATGTTCGAATGCACGTCATTGTGCAAGTGTTAGGGCGTCCCATGGAAGTGACGTACTGCATGGCCTGAATGCAGTGAAAAGTGTGTAAAGGCCGCTACACCGGCGCCCGAGCATTGTGTCTAATAAGAAAGAGTTCCCACATTACTGACGGATTCAACTAAAGAAGTTAATACATAAAACTAATGAAACTAATATTAGAATATGATCTTTGAATATAGGTACTCACAATGGTAAATTAATGAAATTAATTAATACTATGATTCATATAAAGATTAATATCTTATGTATTCAAGAAACTAAATGAGTTGAAGGAAAGGCTAAGGAGATTAATAACTAAGGTTTTAAACTTTGGTATTCTGGTAAGACTCGCACTAGAAATAGTGTAGGTGTTATTATAGATAAGAGTGTTGACCTCATTTTTGTGAGGTTTTTTCTTCACCTCCTTAGAGCCTAGGATCTAATTCTAGGAGTTCTTATTGATCGTCTTAGAAAATTAGAATTGATACTCACGCTTTTAGAAAATCCTAGCCAATTCTTATTTTTCTTTGATGTCTAGCATTTTTGGCACAAGACCATCGTTTTATAAACGAGCAGTTATGGGTTATTTTGCGAAGACTCAAGGGAAAAGTTCCTAATAATACTTCAAACCTTAGGAAAACATCGTCACGACTTTTTCGTCACATACACACACCAAATACACAAAGTTCACAAAATTGCACGAAATCGGACTTCAATTAAGATGCGAACTTTTCCGAACGACCTCCGACGACAAATTGAAATGCGCCAACGCGTGCGGGATACCAATTTTGGTAAGAAAGGACACCCATATTGTGATATTTTCGACACGAGAAAATTGACACGCAAATCGATGAATTCGTCAAAGCGTCCTCTGACGGCAAAATGAACTGCGCCGGAGCGTCCGAAATGTTGAAATTACCTA
>NEWO01000187.1:570861-663741 GCA_003013225.1 Phalaenopsis aphrodite | reverse complement strand
AAAGTACTTGCTGGAAATTATGTTTATGAGCTGAAAAATGTATTTGGAGCTCATATATTGCTTCTCTTGTTGTTTCTTGATGGAAAATATGCTGGAAATTACTTTTAAAAGTTGAAAAATTATGTTTGGGGATCACGTCTCGCTTTTCTTGTTGCCTCTTTGATGGAATATATGTTGGAAATTATTTTAAGATTTGAAAATTATGTTTGGGGCTCGGTTGGTCATGTTCTTGGGCTCGGTTTGGGCTTCTTTTAGTGTTTTATCTTGGCTGAAATATTTTGTTGGTTTGCTCCTTTTTGCTGATTTCGGTTTGTCCCCTTTTGCTAGGCTCGGTTGGTCATGTTCTTGGGCTCGGTTTGGGTTCCTTTTAGTGCTTTATGTTGGCTGAAATATTTTGTTGGTTTGCTCCTTTTTGCTGATTTCAGTTTGCCCCTTGTGCTGGGCTCGGTTGGCTTTGTTGAGAAAAATAGTTTGGTGGTTGTTTTTGCTCCCTCCCTGGTTTTACATGTGAGCTTTCTGTGGATTAATTTGATGTGGATTGGTTGGTTGTTTTGCTCTTCTCCCTAATTCTATTTGTGAGCTTGTTTGTGAGTTAATTTGGGGTGGATTTGATGGCTGTTTTGCTCCTTTTTCGGGCCTTAGCCGTGAGCTAATTTAGAGCTTAATTAAATCTTGTTTGGGGGCTCGGTTTGGGGCTGTTTTGCTCCATTTGCCATGTTTGGCCGTGAGCCTCATTTGATGTCTATTGTTTGGAGATTGTCTTTGGGTTGTCCTTACCCGTGATCTTGGTTATACCCTCTGTTGCTTTACCCGTGGAACTCTCTTTTTGGCCCTACCCGAAAGATACATTTGGTTTCTTTTGTGAGATATTGGATATATATATTTCATTGTAAACTTTTGATGGAGGAGGGAATTCAATCGTTTTGACATCGGTATTTTTTCCTAGAAGGCTAGGGATTTCTTTTTTTCTTTTTCCATTAATTAGTCTCTTCTTTTATGAAATGTAAAAGACTCTTAAAGCTTCATTTTGAGTTTGATATAAATTGAATTCATGTTGGGTTTGGAAATTCATAAAAGTGTCACTTGGAAAGGATATCCTTTTCGGGATTGATGCAATCATTTTCATTTTTTTTTAACGAATTTAAACGTTTTAGACCGATATATTCACGATTTTATTTTAAGCTTCATTGATTTGGCTTGCCTTTCAAAATGTATCGGTCTCTTTTTCGTTCATTTTGTTTTCTTTTTTTATAACGGTCAAGTTAAAAATGAGAATTTTCGATTTAATTATATTCAAAAATGATTCACAATCTTAAGAAAAAGAGAAAAGGGAGAGAAAATTTAAAAATAAGATTTGGATTTTCTAAGTGATAAAATCTAAAGGGAGGATAGAATAGTGAACCATCTACCATTCCTTTTTGCATATGAAAGATGAAACTGTAAATTGGAAGAATATTTAGGGGTTGGAAGAAAGTGAGAGTTTAGATAACAATTAAGGACATGAATTGGAAAGATTAGTAGACGTGCACTTAGGTCCTTTAAGTTTGGAATAAACCAACATTCAATTGTCCTAATTAGATTTGAATCACTCTTCACAACTCTTTTGCCAAAACTATAGGTTTACCCCTTAGGTTTTAGGAGTCTGATGGTGAGCTAAGCTTAATCTAAAGATGTTTGAGGGTTAGTTGAGATTAGACACTTCAGAACACCCCAAGTTCAAGCTAAAGTGTAGGCATCCTAGATCTTAGGAGCACATCTTAAGAGATAGTTTATCATCCTAATTTTCAAATGATCCTAAGATGCCAGACATCTGACCCCAGTTCATGAGATAACTAGGACACTAGGCACGAGGGTGCACTAGATTGTGATTCATGGCTGATTTAATTAGATCAAATAATGAAATTCTTACCTTAACTTGACCAAAACTGAAACCCAATGCTCCGAGATTTGAGTTTGTCTTACACTCAAGTCCTCCTGGCAATTGGGGACATTCAAATATCACATATAAGTTTCCTATTATTGGTCCTTTATATGTGATATTGTATTTCATTTTATTTGTTTGTCTTTTTTCTACGATTTACCTGTTTCTGTTAAGTCATTTTCAGGTTATAATTTCCTCCTTTACACAACGTATAATAGCTAAACTTAAAGGAGCAATGAACCTACCAGGTGTACAAGTTTAATTTATATAACAGCATTTTATTTTCTCAGCATGTTATATTGTTCTTTTTTTATGTCCTGCTATACTACTTTTTATAGCACGTTATACTCTTCTTTCAACATGTTATACTGTCTTTCTTTTTAACTGTATAGTACATTGTCACTTTTCTTTCACACTACATGCTTAGTTACTTTGATACGCTATGTCTTAGTTTAGAATAACTTAGTGGTTAGGAGCATTTTCAAAACTAAAACTAAACTAGGAGATGCTAATAAGAAGAGTTTTGAGCGAACATCGTAGACAACGCGACGAGGAACAATTTCCAGGTAGATCTGCAGCAGCAAAACATCTTCAAATCACATGAATACATTCACATCACCTATATACCTTCTCTAGTTTAAACAACAACCTATAGGATCACTCTTTAGGCTTTTTGTACAACTTTATTGTACAATTACAAGTCTTAACGCTTTAGGATTCCGAGGTTACCATGCGGTACGGTGTAAATCCTCTCATATTTTTAGGCTATTTGCACAGTCCGATATTGTGTAAACATAAGTCCTAAGTCCTAAATGATTTGCAGGATTGAAATATCAAATAAGCGTCACTTCAAAGACATAAAGCCCAAACATTAGGATAGTTGGGACATTCCGGGGTTTCTCCTGGATCTTTGATATCCCCTACTTTTCTTCCCTTTGGATTCCTTAAATAATTGTTTCTATTTTGAGTCATTCCCGTATGATTTTCTCATGTCCAACCGTAAAAACCTAAACTTTGAAATCTTGAAAACAAAAGCACCTGATCTTAATCGAGAGTTTTCTTAAATGACTCCCAGTCATTTAAGATATAATTAACTATAAGGGCTTGCCTCTATAGGGAACCAGGAACCCAGATAAAATAAATCTTATATAATCCTTGTATTAGGTAGGGGAACTTGTCGGCAAATAAGACAATTTTGCAAACCAAACGGATGTCACAAATTGTTTAATCTAGATGATTGAATCCCTATTACAAGAGATATATTTATTTTTCGAGATAAGTGTACTGCTTGTAGTATTGTATTAAATCATCTAAACTATTTAAAATATGAGACTCATTTGGTCTCACCTATTTTAAAATTAAAATGTTACTTTTTAAAATAAAAAGGGTTGTATTCATATTTAAATTATTTTCAAAATCACAAAATCACTACTTTTTCAAACCACGAAGTTAAAATAATAAAACGGCCGACAAATTCTGGCGACTCCGCTGGAGACTGGTTCCTCTCTCCATCTTTGATCAGGTGGTTATGTTTTCATACATCGGTGGTGTGTCTATGTCATGGGTCAGACTATCATTCTTCTGTTGACCTACTGTGCTCATTTCTTCCTTGAGTCAGTACAGTCAACTCCTTTTGGAGTCCAGGACCGTCTGCTTAACCATCCTTAAGTGGAAAGGTCCAGGACCCTAAGGTTTTGTAGGATGGACTCCTAATAGGTGTCGTGTGTCGAAGTTGGAGTGTGTCCGATGTGGGATGAATCATTTCTTATTTCTGGGTTAGCTCCTATGCCTCATAACCGCTTCATTTTCCTTCTAAAATCTGTTTGTTCTTCTTTTATGTCACATCAAATTCCTTTTAACCTTTCCTCGACAATGTTGAAATTTTAAAACTCAATATTAAAACAACAACAACACAAATCAAAATCATAAAACTTCAAAGAAACGCCTAGTTCACTAGCAAGTGTGTTAATTTTGGCTTCTATGGTGAGTTTGCAAGGCCTTAAACGGTACTGACACTCAAAAATCTGCAATTGTCAGGAGTAATGGCGTCACCAAGTTTGACTTTCCTGTTCAACGTACCAACGGATAAGAATTCTCGCCACATTGCTTCTACAATCCAGTTTCGGTCTGGACTTGAAAAATTTGAAGTGTTACTTGGGAAAGCACCACATGTGATAACGAGGATGACTGCTTCAGATATTCAGGAGTCATTCTCTGAGTTCGATCTTGAATGGTAACCATGATTTTCCTTCTCTTAAGAAGGTGAAGATCAGTTCCACTCTCGCTGCACCAGATATTCCAACTGCAAAAAGAAAAGGAATTGTGAATAAAAAAAATTCAACAACTGATTTTGTCACTCCAAACTATACATTTGAAATTGGCTCTTCTTCTAAGCCTGCTCCACTGACGTGTTCCCAGAGAAGGAACCCCAGGAGGAGAGAGTTAAGGGCTCAGAAAGCACAAGCAACCAGGCTAGCTTCAACACAGGCAACTTCTTTACTGGAAGATGAACCAATGGAAACTTCACCCCACCTTAAGGGAAGCAGGTTCCATCCTCTGTCTGCTACCGCTGGAGAAGAAAGCATTCGCAAAATTGCTGCCAGATTGCATTCACCACCTCATTATCAGGGAGAGAAACGAAAGAAATCCGAGACACTCACGCAAATTTGCCATGTTTTTGAAAGGATGGCACGGAAGGACAATTGTTCAGTACCTGAAATTTTGAGAAGGATGGGATGCGGTGTCTCTACAGCGATTAAAATTAAAATATTGGAGGAATGTGAATCTGCTCGACAGGTTCATAAGCCCGCCAAAAAACCTAAAGAGGTAACACCACCACGGATTTCTGTCAAACTCCGATTGGGGGATCGAATAATCACCAATGTTGCTGGTACCAGATTCAATACCACAAGACAACAATCATATGAACTACGATCAGGATCAGGATCAAAGCTCATCGCCCTTAGTGGGTGGTAAGAGATTGCCTACTGTTGCATCTGATCTGTGGACTAGGGTCACTACTTCCCTTCGTCGTACTGATGCCATCAACGAGACACCCCGTCTCCAGTCATCAGTATCTCAAGGGAAGGTTTGGGGGCCTAAGGGCGCTAATCAAAAGTCATCAGCAAGTGCAAAAGATGTACTTGGAGAATCAAAAGAAAAGTTCTTATAAATAAAAATAGTTATTGGAGGAATAACAATTTGCAAGAAACGTTAAAATATACGAAGTTATATTATAAAAATTGGTTTAAAAGTAAAATTATAGAGAATTGAGAAAAATATCAAACAACCCGCAGGGAGTCTAAAAGAACAATCTTGTGACGTTTAAAATTCTGTTTTTAGTGAACTTTATAATAGATTAGATACTGAGAAGGGAGAAAAATATATGTATAAATTACCTAAACAAAGAGATAAGAAAAGTATAGATTTAACTCAAGTAAAGTGTATTAAAGATGAAAATCAAAAAGTATTTTTCTTAGAAAAATATATTCAACATGAGTAGGTCAGTTATTTTGATTAAATTTTTAAACAAGTTTCTAAAAATATAATCGACCTTAGTGATCTTGAAATCGTTAATAATAATAAAACGTTTCGTTTTTATCGTCGCATTAGTAAAAAGAAAGTTGAGGAGTTGATGTTATTTCGAAGCTGTTTGCCTATTGATAGTCCACCGCTCGTGAGGATACACTAATTCACGGTCTGCCCTATGACCCGATCTGGTTTGATGTATTGAGATTCTCCTACTAAAATGACATCCCTCATTTATTGATACTCTTTTTTTACAAAATGTTAAATATAAAAAAAAATTCTTTTAAAAAAGGGTTCTCTTCAGTATTTCTCAAAATATAATTAACCAAAGTAGATACATTGCTTTAAAAGTTGCTCTTAACTGTGAATTAAAAATATTAAATTTTGATTTTCTGGTCATCTATGTGATGAATTTATATAGCTCTTTTTCATGAATAAATTTTTTATTTGACCTTATTTCTTTTTAGACAACTGTTATTTATCTCTCATGAAGACCACCCTATAAAACTTCTAAATGTTCCATTTATTTGTTTGTCTATTTTTCCTTTTCTCGCTCTTTTCACTCAGTTTGGTGATTTAGGAAATGAAGATATTTCAAAAGGCGAGTTATAAAATAAAATTAAATAACTTGACTACTCTGAGTTAAATAAAAATGGAACAAAAAATAACATTGGTTCAAATAGATCAATTATTTATCAACTCATTTAAGAAGGATACAAAAACAGACAAACATGAGAAGAACGAACAACAGAGCAAGCAAGTGGTTGCAAGGTAATGAGACAAGAAAACAAGAGAGAAAGAGCAATAGAGGAAGTGAGACACACAAAAATATCAAAGGATACAAAAGTGGGTGAGACAAATAGAAAGAAAGATGGAGACATGTTGAAAGAAAGGGCCATTGCATAAGGATCTTGCAGTCTTGCAAGAAGCCTCAAAAAAGGATGTAAACCAACATGAATTTGATTTAAGTTGGAAGTTCAATTTTAGTTCCTCTAGACTTGACTAAGATAAGGTAAACATAACCAACATTTCATTTGCTCCAATTGATCGACCCAAAATATAGTTATTAATTTGTAGACAATTTTGTTAAGAATCTTAGCGTCAAAAAAGAAGTATGCTGAGCGAGGATTAAAATGATATTTCAATCCACATAAAAAGATAAGAATGATATTTCGGCCATAGATATGCCTTAGGTTGAATTTCCTTTAGAAAATTAAACTAAAATACAAAACTATTGCATAAAATTATGTTGATAATAAGATGAATTTAAAATGAAGGAATTTTTTACATTTATGAAGAAAATAAATAAATAAATTGATATGAATTTTATATATTTCTAAATACAGGATGTATAAATTGCAAGCTGAGTTGGAGTTAGCTATGCATAATCCAACAATGAAATAGTATTAAAGCTGAAGTGTTGATCTTCAAAAGATTAAGTTGGCACTTATATTTTAAATTATAAAGATGATAATGTTTCTTCTATATCATATGCCTCAAATAATATTAGTACTTTTCAATTAATCAATATTGCAAGTTTATTTATGATTTATCTCTGTTATTAATATTATATCTCGTATTAAAATAAATGTCAAGTACCATATCATCAATTATTTATATCATACTATACCAAGTTAATTATAGAAAGATATTAAATGATATGAAAAAAATGCTAATAAAACGAAATACATAGAAATAATGACATAAGTATGTTAATTAATGGAGTTAATCTTTTATGATAATTGCTGAGGATGTTTGTACTCACACAAACTGATTATTTATTCACATGTTTGAAAAGGATAATGATATTAATCTATTTTAAATATTACAATTGAATGATACAACTGTAATAGTTATGTTATATAAGAAAAAGCACAAATAAGATAAGAAATTATGATATGGTTCTTTCTTATTCATGTTATCATTGTAAGGAAAAAATAATTTTTTCAAACCTCTTTACATAGTCATCTTTATATAAAATGAAATGTTGAATGAATTTATATTGATTTGTCTATTATAATAGCCACGCATTTCTCAATTTCTTGCCTTCAGTAAAACTTAAGACTATGATTTACACACTATTATGTGTTATAATTTATCATTGTAATTTATTTAATATTTGTCGTACTTGATCTTCAATGTTAAATGATGGAGATGAGAAAGTGTGTATCACACAAGTGGAGCAACTAGGGATAGGTACTTGCATTTTATCGATATTGCACAAACAATAGTTGATCATTTGTTCTTTTCGAATAAAATAAATTCTATGATTTATGGCTTTCCAATTTATCACATGTTGAATAGATGTAAGCCACTTTCTTAAGGGTGGGTGAACATTCATTAAAAAAGTAAATGAGCCCCTTGTTTCTCAGTGTTTTTATTTTTCTCAAGTATTGGACAAAATGATTTATTAAGGATAAGCAAAATTACTAAATAGCCTAACTATTAAGAGAAATATGAAATTTCACTTAACACATTAAGAAAGATAAATTTTAAGGTGGGCAACCCAAGGGATAATATGTAAGTTCACGACTAGGCTATTAAAAAATAGTCCCTACATCAATAGACAATCACTTATGAATGACATAATTGAGAATCTAGCTTTTTGGTTTGTTCTCTAAGGTTTACACACTAGGACAGAAAAGGAGGGTGAGATCAGCTTTCAAGTTAAATGATTAATATGTCATGATGTTTAAAGTCTTCCGGGAGCTGTAATTTACGTGATATATCTAATACTCCTTAAGAATATACAACGATCAATTCTTAAACATTATTTTCATCCATTGTGTTTTTGTTTCTGTTTTCATGTTTTTTTTTTTTTTTTTCTGACATCGTCTTGTTTTGTTCAGGACTAGCAAAATGTTGCGTTTGAGTTTATTTGAATCGTGATTTGTCTCACAAATATGCTGCACACCGTTCTTCATGGTTCCTATTCACTGTGATCAATAAATTGAAATACAAAAAAGGCAAAATCAAGCGAAGCTCGTCTATTTTGATGGATTCATGGGAGGACTTATTAAAGGGGTAATTTTGGGCTTTTTTTTACTTCTTTAGTGGAAGAAAAATGTTAGAAAAAATGGAAATCTTAATTGTTTTGGCCAAATTATAACTCCTTAGTGCTATTTATATGACTTCAACTGATGCTCTATTCCTGATCTACCACATTTATCCAATGTAATTGAACAATACAGGAATGTTCAACACCTGTACATGCAAAATATGATTCTTTAGTTCTATTTCTATGCCTTTAAATGAAGTTCTACTCCATTTAACAATATAGGTCTTTTCAACACCTTACACATGTACACCTTAAACCAAAAAAGACACCTTACCTTTATAGCCACTTCTATAATGCATATTTCTATGATGACTTTCAAAGATGCTATATATAGCTTAATCTACAAAAACACCAAAACACACTAAGCCTAATTTTCAGATGACTGATCCCTCTAATCCAGTTCATCTAATGTCCTTTTCGGGGGCTAGAGGAAATGCATCTCAAGTACATCAATTAGTAGGTATGAGAGGATTAATGTCGGATCCTCAAGGACAAATGATTGATTTACCGATTCAAAGCAATTTACGGGAAGGGCTTTCTATGACAGAATATATAATTTCTTGCTACGGAGCCGCAAATGAGTTGTAGATACTGCTGTACGAACATCAGATGCTGGATACCTCACGCGTAGACTTGTTGAAGTAGTTCAACATATTCTTGTACGTAGAACAGATTGTGGTACTATCCGAGGTATTTCCGTGAGTCCTCAAAACTCCAAACTTAACACTCTTTGCCTTATAGAAGCTCAACTAAAAAACAAGTGTCATTGGCATAAGCATAACAAGCCTCTCCTATCAAACAACCACTACCCTAGGCTTAGAACTCACTTTGTTGTGTGAATAGCAACCCAATTGATTATGGAGCGCAAATATAACATTCCACCATGGCAAGCTTGCTCAAACAATTATTAATTCCTAAACTAAAGTTTGAAAAGTGGAGCAAGTCCACAAAGAATACACTATAGAAACCAATCATCAAAAACAGAATGTTGATTCAAATAATCACATGCACAAACCTAAATTGAAATGTCCTAGTTTTAAATTTTTTTGTCACCCATATGGTTGGTGTTTTGAAGATTGATGGATAACATTATCAGGCTAATAGAAAAACATAGCAAGTTGATATATGTCAAAAAAAATTGATAAACAATAACATTTTTTATATTCAACCTCATAAGATAATAAATGTAGTTCAAAGTTAAATGATAAGTTGCAGATAATAGAGAAAGGAGAAATTTCCCTGCCCCAAAAAAAATCTTAGGTCGCACAAGTGAGAATCTAATTCTCCATTAACACAAGAGCATAATGACTTTTCACAACTTTTGGCAATGGCATTGGCATTCTTTACAACTTATCAATTAAAAAATCAAAATAAATAAGTGAAAACGAGCATATCTATTCGACATGGCTTTCAAAGATGATGTGGCGAAATTTCACAACCACAAAATCCAGTTATCTACAAACCCAAGGGCACATTGATCCAACAAAGATTTTGGTTTGCCCCGCTCAAGACACAAAATTGATAGAAGGAAGCTTCCCGCATGCAATAATCAAAATAAAAATCAAATCTTGAAAGAAGAAAAGAAACTTATAAGATTATTGAACCTATGAAGCAATAAACTGATTCGTCAAAGCATTCTTTAAATTAAAAATCATAAAAACGTGCATAAAAAAGGAAGAGCAACAGCACAAATGTCCTAAACCACATATAATGAGATAAAATTTTCTAGCTTGATAGACAAAGAAAAGCATGATATGAATAAATAAACTAAGAAATTTGTCATATATGCATAAGCAAATGGGTAAAATATTTAAGACATCTACCAGAAAATTTCATCCTCATGACTTAGAGAAAATAGATAGGAAGTTCTGAAGGGAAACTGAAATGGAATAAATTGCATTTAGAAGAGGAAAAATATTTCCTTATAACCACAATGATGAGCAATAAAAAAAAGGAAAATAAGATCTGAGGTAATAAAAACACTGGAATATTCATACCTCGTCAAACAGAACCCTATAAGCATTCAGGTCGTGATATATTTTCCGGTTTTCAATGTTGCAATGGTCAAGTGCTTGAGCGATGTAGTATGCAACTCTCACTCGCATTTCCCATGGTAAAGGCTGTTTGTCCCCTGTAGATGTCGGTACAATCTCCATGGTAAATAAAATGATAAATAAAAGCATACATTAAAAAACGTGCCAACTAAAAATTCCCTTCAATTAGAAGACATTGCTTCAAGTCCAACTTTCAAAACCACCGTAAATGGATTGTCCCTCCTACTTCCTACCTCATGGCGTTATTGATATATGTTTAAATGTCCAAAACCATTTCTAAATGTTCAAACAATTTCTCGTCAAGGATATAAGCATAGCATGCAATCAAATATAACCCGAGCTGGTCAAAAACTCGGTAGACAACCAAAGAGCACTATCACTTTGCTGCCAGCATTATCTCCTTTAATTTTTAGACAAAGCTCATACAGGCTCACATAAAAAGATGCATAACTTCCGGATAACTTTTCATCACAACGTTTGTCACACGCACTCGCTTGCGAGGGAAGGGGTGTTGGTGGAGTGGGGTGCCAGAGAGAGAGAATGAGCTAGCATTGAGTTCATACAGTGAAAAAGATGCTTCGAAAGAGTGTCATTTGGCATGAACTCGGCGATAAGTAGCCTCTCATCCCCTTCTGCGCAGCAACCGATCAGGTTAACCAGCCTCTTGTGCCTCAACTTACCCACCCCAGCAGCCTCCACCTAAGCCAAAAAATACAAACAAAACATGAATCCATTCTTTAGCATACCAGAGCGAATCCTCATCTCAAAATCAAAGCAATGAGTAGGAACACAGTAAAATGTAAAAACAAACCACAAACTGTTGAGCATCTGGCCACGATTGGCGTGAGAACCGTTTGACAGCGACCAGCCTCCCGCCTTCAAGTTTCCCCCGGTATACAACGTTCGGCGCTTTCTCGCCACTCTCCGACACGATGAGCTCAGAGCTAAACCCCTTCGTCGCTGCCCGCAGCTCCGCTAAGTTAAACTCCCGGAACACCGGAACCCGATCCTGCTCTCCCTTCTCACCTTCAAAAAAAACAAAAGAAAAAAAAACAACATAAAATCCAAAAAATAATAAAGGAAAAACAAAAATGTAATAAGAATGTGCAGAGAATGGATCCGCGAGAGACGAAGAAAGTACGTGAATCTTCCTTCTCCGCCGGGGGAGACTCTTCTTCCGGCGACTGTACGTTGCTAGTCTTTGACTGCAGGCAGCCCATTCCCCCCTAACTCAAGATTTCCATCCAATTCCGTCTTCGTCGGCGACGGCGAAGTCGGCTGTGACGGCGGAAGACAGAGCACAGAGAACCCAGGGGGCAGCTGGAAAGCAGCTTGGTGTGAAGCGGAAGAACTGACAGGATGACGTGGCTCATTATTTAATGTGTTACCAAACCTACATAGTAATTTATTAGCCGTTGGATTTTGGGTGATTGGCGGATAACGAAAAATAATCCAGTTCAGTATGCGGGAGGAAGGGGTTCAGAGTGGGCCTAGTGGTCACATGATAAGTCGACGACGGAGCACGTGAACGGGACAAGTGAAACGGGGAGCGGCTTCCGCTGCAGAACTGATCCCCCGCACCCAATCAGAACCCAAACAGCACCTTCCGGTCTGGCACCACAAATCTTCGTGTGGGTGGATTGCTGGTGTTAGATGCGGGTTTCTATCAATCAAGCGCTGACATTGCCACTTCGTCTAAAGTGAAATGTATTGATCTCGGCATCAGCTGAGCACCACCCAAATTCGTGTAAGACAGGTAATTTTTACGAAAACCCCCTTGTATATAGATTTTGTGGATCGAAACCTGTCAGTTTTGGCTACTCACTTAGGGTCTGTTTGAGGCAGTTGCAGTTTATCCAATTTATCCAGATAAACAGCTTATTATGATAATTTGTTGATCAGCAGTTTATCCTGATAAACTGATTTGTTGTTTGTTTGTGTGTTTCGAAAATAGCTGATTCTGGATAAATGACAATTCTTCCTGTGTTCTAGATAAAATGTTTAGATGTTTGGCTTGTGCGTTTGCAAAATAGCTGATTTGTAATTTTTTTTAAATAAATGCATAATCTGGCACGAAGCAGTTGTGCTATTCACAACAAAAATGTAATGTCCACATATTAAATATTTTCGAAGCAATAAAACTTTTTCAAAACAGTACAAAAAAAGATATACGTCTCACCTAATAGTGAGTATCAGGAAACCTAAAAGAAAAAAAGAAATTACATGTTAAAATTACAGGCGCCGTTCCATTTAATGCAAATATATTGATGTTATTCACTCAATTGAATTGCTCAATTCGCACAAATTATATGAAGTTCAAGAGTAAAAAGAATAAGTACCCTCACCTCCCACAATAAAGCATGAGGTCGCATGCGATCAGTTTTTAAATTTTCCCCTGTTACATCTTTTGATGATTGGGAAGCAAATCTCTTGATTCCCTCAAAATGATCCACTCTACATTTTAGTTCTCCGAAATCAACATGGCTTCTTCAAGAACAAGAACAACCTCATTCATCGGTTCATTGTCACATTCCAATTCACAAAGAAGATAGAGTTCATCAACTGCTCTATTCAAATTTTCGAAAAGAAAGCACCAAAGCCTCTCTATAAACCTTTCTTTAACCTCGCTTTGTTCATCTTCACCTTAATGAGGTTCACCGATCAAAACATCTACATTTGCAGTGGGAGCATCAAAAGAAACTTTAACACCTTATTTGCCCCGCTTCTGATCATCCTCACGCGTTATCGAGAGATTACTGAGGGTTGGTTTGCAGCTGTTGGTTGACGTCATCGAAGGCACTACGGAGATTCGCAAACTCCTTATGTGCCTCGTCGGAGACGAGCAACTTTGCCATGTCGTTCCAGTCGATCGCCGTGGTTGCCTTCACTGTCGTCTCCACCACCTTCTTCGCCCCGCTTATGCTCATCCTCGCGTGTTATCGGGAGATCAGTGAGGGAGGAGACAGAGAGGAGAAGGGGTATAGGAGTAAAATTTCATGCAAATGTTGGTTGAAGACATGGGGCGCGGGGTCCATCCCGCGTCCCTGTCTATTAAGGATCCGAGAACTATGTTTCGGGATAATTTATTCAAACACTCAAAACAAACGAGACCGTAGCGATTTGAAAACACCACTGCAACGAATAAGCTGCCTCAAACGCACCCTCAGTTTACTAGGTCATAACGCGACCAAACATGCTCGTCCCGATTAACAAAGTTATAAAAGAATATCGTTAAAAAATATGATAGATATTTTCATTCGATTAACTTATTTTGTATATCTGAGCTCAAATCTCTATACAAAATATTAAAATTAATTTTTTAGCCATTAACATTTTAGTTTTAATAAATCTATAACCAAACTAATCATATGTATATAAAAAAATATGACTGCAATAATTTTGAAAAGATCCAACGGATTATACGAAAAAAACAACGAAAGAACAATTCAGTAACACTCGAGTGGGCTGAACTTTGGATCGACTGAGTGTTAGCTCGAACGAACTAAGGAGCATCACGCACCAATACCGATAACGATCTAACCAACACAAATAGTATTTGCAAGAACAACATTCGTATAATAAGGACCCTTCTTGTATAGATTCATTAATCGAATGTAGGATGTCTGTCATATTATGATAATGTGTCATCTTCCTAATAGATTAATCCTTCTAGAGCATAATGAGTCTTCACAATGGATTCCTAAAAGAAAAGGAGACCAGAGAAAGTTCAGTAGTCTAATTGACTTTTTGGTCATCCACATGAATACCGCATGACCAAGCCAAGCAGTTAAAATATGAAACAGTGCTAAAGCAGTTACAAATACGTAACGATGTCAGCAGTGGTTGTACAGTAAAAATATGCTTAATTAGTATTAATAATATAAAGGTGTAATGGCTCATAAATAAGTCTAACTTTCTCATTAAATGAGGGCAAAGCATGTAATTTAACGGGTCACTTTGTATGACTTATAAATAGGAGGGTCATTCCTATATAAATGATTAATGGCTCTATTCCAAGATAAATTGATTTAGTTGTGCTTGTCTTTCTCTACTCCTGTCTTTTCATATTCCTCTCATCTGTCCAATGCTCTAACATTTTGGGATTCAACATCCTAAAAAGTGTTATGAACATAGAATCATACCTTCAACAAAAAGATGAGTGCATAGTGGAGAAGGAACACATAAAGGAGAAACTTCTAACATGGAGTTCATCAAGAAATTTTTGCAACAACAAATTCAAGAGTTTCATGATCAGATGGCAGGTCAGATTGTGGAATTAACTCAAGTGGAACTTGAGGGGAGAGCACAGTCTCTCCCACACATAATCCTCTAGCACCCAAGCCTTACGGCCAACAGGCAGCTCAAAGAACCAGACAGATGGAAGAATGTCATAACCAAGATAGTGTTGGATCTGTGCTGAGAAGTAAACCACAAGTGATGCAAATAGAAGCACATGTGGAACTAATTGAAATTTATCGCCGACTAAAGAATGTGTTCTCCCGATACAACATTGAAGTTGAAGCCCCAAAAAAGTTCAAGGTACCCTCCCTGGAACCATACAAAGGCCAGAGCAATCCGGATGACCATATTGCATCCTTTGAGTCAACTGTCTCCCTTCTTAGGATTTATGATGCATTAATGTTTTTATTGTTCTACACTGCCTTGATAGATGCGGTTCTTAGATAGTTCAATGGACGCATTTTATGGATTATATATTCCATTGAAGAGCTCAGGATGTTATTTATGGTACAATTCGTTGGCACCCATAAACCCCACAAGGATTTAGAACCCTGTGGTTTGTAAAGTAGGGACCGAACGAGAGCCTACGGGTGTACATTTCATGGTTCCAGAATGAGAAGCTTGAGGTGAGGAACGTCGAGCCAGAAATTGCTAAAGCTTCCCTAACGCAAGGGCCGAAGAGTGTGCCTTTCAGATAATCCTTAGTTAACAAAAACCTGAGACTTTGGTCGAATTCTTAGAGTTAACCAATGAACACATCGCAACAGAAGAATACATGAACCTACTTAATCTAAAAAATGTAAAGTGAGATTGTCAGTCAGATAAAAAAGGTTTATGGGATGATAGGTGGAGGGAGAAAGATGACCCTCCTCCTAAGCCTGAAAGAGGTCGGTCGGCTGGTAGAAATTGGGATTATGAAATTCACTAAAGTGAAGCTGGTCACATGATCACTCCACTGGCGATCATGGGGCATGGAGACCCTCTCTACTAAGGGTTTCGATGAAAAAGCAAGTGGAGGTTATCCAAGATAAGGGGTATTTCCAGAAGGCTAGCCCAATAAGAATAGAAGCACATCTCTAAAATACCTACAGGTACTGTAAGACCATAAAGACCATGACCATGATACAGAGGAGTGCATGCAACTTAATAGCTTGGTTGAAGAATTGATACAAACTAGGAAGCTCAAGGAGTTTATCGCCCCAAAAGCATGTACTCAACTGCAAGGGAAGGCGCTTACAGAAGACAAATTGAGTGGACATGTTCGAGCCAATGCTATCCACATAGCGGGGATAATACCAACAATATTGGGAAGTGAATCGATCTGAAGACCTAACAGAAAAAGGAGCTAGTTGTGCAAATAGTGTGTTGTGGCCTTTATTCCAAAAAAGAATTATAATCCTCCGATCATTTACTATTCTTCCTTCTACTCGAAATCCTTTTAATGGTTTCATCATCATCGCTATACTGGTTATCAACTTCTAAATAGGTAATATTGGTGTTGACATAGGTAGCTCGGGGAATATTCTATTAAAGAAGGCTTTTGACAAAATTAATTTGACAATGACCATTCTCTAGTGAAATAAAGGAGGTTCTTGGCATAATTTGGTTGTTTATCACATAAGAAAAAGGTCGAAACCAGTTCACTAATATGGAGGATTTCTTAGTGGTCGATATGCTACCAACATATAATGCAATCTTTGGTCACCCACTTCATAATAATTTTCTGGTCATGGTATCTACGGACTACATAGCGATGAAATTTCCTTACTATGTGGAGATTGTCACTATACGTGAAAATTTGGAGCAGTCACAAGCATGTTATCCCCAGGCAGTGTGAAGCACGTAGCACGAAGCGTTGGATATACAACATTAATGGGAAGGAGGTCTTGAAACAGATGAGGCCACCATCAAGATTCTCGCAAACCCTGTTGACCTCACTTTTGGTTGAGGTCTAGTTTCTTCCTTAGTAGCCTAGGGTCTAGCAATAAGACTTTCCTACTGAATATTCCTAGAGGACTAGAAAAAGAACCCTTACAATTAGAAATTCTAAACTCTTCTTTGCTCAACTTGAAGTTCCACATACTGGTCTTAACCTCTAACACTTAGTAGGTAGAGTCAATATAGGAGAGCTCAACGGTAGTCCCCATAGGGTTGCTTGGCCCTAGGGTTGACCCTGGTGGTGTGACCTTTGTTAGTTTCATACACACTTGCACTTCACACTTCCCTCAAGCATGCTTAACTTTCATCCCTTAACCCTTTGGGAGACTCATGTAAATTGTCCCCTAGGCCACTAGCCATAGGCTTGGGTTTAACTAAGACCAATAAATGGAGGACCCAATGTAAGAAGTTCTATTGGTTCATGGATCAACTATGGTGGTTGACACCCCAATTTTGCCAAAACACCTAACTTAACCTTTTACCCATAAATCTATCGAAACTACCAATTTACACTTGAAACCCCAAAGTGACCAAAATTTCAAAAAATACCCAAAATACTCAATTTTGTCCAAAAAAATATTTTGAACCATTTGAAACTACCCAAATTACCTAAAACACCCCAAAATTTGATAAATTACAAAAATACCCCTCATTTTGCTAAAATTACAAAAATACGTCTGGTGACCCAAATTGTCCCAAAACCTTCAAAATCATTTCAAGTATCCCCAAAATCAATTTGGACCACTCCATTGAGCTCAATTTGTTCTATTTTGACCAAAATTCTCAAATTGTCCTTAATTCACCCCTAATGTCCACCAATTTGATCGCAATCTTCCCCAATTTCAATTATAAACTCAAATTCAACATTTCAAAGCTTGATTGAAACCAAATTCAAGTCCAATTGACCCACATTTAAACACAAATAGAAAAGCTCCAATTTGACCCTAAGCCAAAATTTCACCAAATTGAACCCCCAAATCTATCCAATTGCCCCAATTTTGCATCATAAACTCTTTACAACACTTCCCCTCATCAAATTGAACCTTCAATTGGCCTTGATCAAGCCTAAACTTTACTGAAAATAAACTTGAACCAAAACCCCCAATTTTGCTCTAGATTAGCGATGTCCCCAAATTCCACCAAACTGAACTTTATAACCCCAAAATTTTCACCCAATTGATATCCAAAACTCTTCATGATAATCACCCACATCAAATTGAACCCTCAATTGGGACTTAGCCAAACTCTAGCCCAATTCAAACCCAAGTCTAACCCAACATCTCCAAAAATTGACCCAATGTCCAAAATCCTTCTAAATTCAACCTCCAAATCAATTCAAAATCACTCCAAACCTTTTATAAACTCTTTGCGACAATCATCTACACCATTTTGATCATTCAATTGAGCTCAATGTCATGACTAGATCAACCTAAACCCAACTTCAAGCCAAATTTCTCAAAATTGAACCCATGTACCAAACTTGACCAAACCAAGCCAAATTCAACAAACCAAAGTCACTACAGCCAACATTTAGACTCTAGTGACCAGGCTAGACTCACCAAGCCCACCCAACATGAGCTATGGGCCATTGGTCCCTTGATTTAGGGGATCTCCTTTTTTGGCCCTAAACCAAAATATCCTTGCCATCATGCCATAACCATTGAGGGGTTAATCATCATTAACCCTCCCATTGGTTCACCTGGCCACCTGACCACCAGCTCAGGCTTGGCCAGCCACCCTAGTCATCGGAGGAGCCAAAACTGAGAGCCCTCATGCCTCAACTTAAACCCAATTTCACCCATCCAAGCTGGCTAGCTCCAATTGGCACCGACACTCTTCAACTCTCCACATAAGCAACTAATCCACTTGAATTGGAGCCTAGCCAGCCACCCTCTCCCCATCTATTTAAACCCACCTTCTCCATGGTCAAAAGAGAGCTAATAAATTTCATTGGGGAGACTTATTCCAGTTGCTTCTAGAAACTTTTCAAGAACTCATAAGCTCAAGCACACTATTTTCCCCCTCTGGATTCCTCTAATGAGAGCACAATTTTGAGTTCAAAATCCACGGCAAACCAGGACATATTTCTCCACTCTATCACACTGCATCAAACTCCAATTAAACTTGAACACACCATCCCCACAGTGAGAGGAGTTGATCCTCCACAAAACTCCCATCACAAAGAGCCTCTAACCTAGCTCTAGACTAACACCTGAAAAATGGTTTGATGAAAATCATCCCTAGATAATTCACCACAAACCATCAAGTCATCTGAAGGCCCTTTGGACTCCTCTGAAGATTCTCCAACCATCTGATTGAGGCCACACCTCTCAGATAAAAGGTATTGATCCCTCACCTTAATACGAGCATAATTTGATTCTCCATCTGTATATGTTGTATTTCATTGCATTGTAACTATATGGATGTGTTTGTCTTGAGTAGATAAAGCTGTAGGAACAAACCCTATGTGATTTGTTTGAGTGTCGAGTGAGATCTTAAGGGATGATGTTGAACATCTTACGGGTTCAGTTAATTGGGGACAATGAATGAATGTTGTCCATTCGCGCGTGTATTGATCTAACGGATGTGAAGGTGTCAGACGAGCGAACTGAGAGGAATAATGGGTTGAGTCAGATGGAAGTGTGAATCAGAAGACGCCATGTGGAGCCTTTGGAGATGTGTAGGTTGACGTAGCATAAAAATAAAATTAAATCCCTGATTTTAAAAAATCATAGGTTTGCATAGAAAAATCATAAAAATAAAATAAAAATACCCTCTTGCTCAATGAACAGAGAAGAATAACGTGAACTAAAAATAAAAATTATTTGTTGACTCTATGATTTTTAATTAATTAAATGGTCTCTGTAATATTTTAATTTATTATACTTAAATATTTAACACATGTCGTTTTGGTCAATGCCAATATGTGCGGATGTGTGACATGCATGTCCAGTATTCCACACATATTGGGGGCTCATTTGTTTACCTCACTTTTGTGAGGAACCTATAATAACACTCATAGACCAGACATGTCTTGAGTAACCCTCTGGCTTAGGATTCTCAAACAATCCATAAGGATCTGAGAATGTTCATCATGATCATTAATGCAAAGGGTCTACAAACATTGACTCCTTTAAACTTATTTAAGGCCCCTAAAACCCTAAATACTAAATTAACTCCTAAACTACCCCTTTTGGGCTTCAACCAAGATGACACCCCAAAACGATCAGATCAACAATGATAAACCCTAATTTGGTCAAACTTATTGACTATAGGTCAATAATGACACCCAATTGACCTGATTGGTCAACTTTGACCCAACTGGTCAATTTTGGTCAAACTAGTCAATTTTGGTGAACTTGTACCAATGGATCAATCCAAACCCTAATTGGTCAATTCAAAACACCAAATTGGTCATACTAGACCATTTAGTCAACCATAGACACCATTGAACAAATATTGGTCAAAATGGTCAATTTTGAACCTTATGGTCACCACATTGACCATTTGGTCATACATAGACCTAAATGATTACCATATGGTCAAGACAACACCATATGATCAAATTGATCATCTCGGTCAACCCTGATCAACCTTGATCGAACCCAAGTCATACCACCAACCCAAGGACCCCATGACTGAACTAACCATGACATGGTCAAGTAAGTCATTCTGGTCAACCTTGGACCTAAATTGGTCAACCCTAGTTCACCATGGTCAATTTGGTCAACATTATCATTTTTTATCATAATTTTGTCTTTTCATCAAATCATTTTATTCTCTTGATTAATTAATTATTTAATTAATGAAAGAGAGTGAAATTAAAGATTATTTGACCTTGGGTTAAGTTTCAAATATTGATTTAAACCCATGGCAAGACAAATCCATGGCCACATAAAAATCATATTCTTACACATGAACCCTAAAACATCATATGAAAAATGGTTAATGGGTCATCCATGACTCATGAAATACCTATGACATAATTAATTTTCAATAAATGACCCAAGACATAAGGGTATCACTAGGATATCATGAAGGGAATATGAGTTAGCATTCCCTCATGAATCCTTAAAAATGGATGTGATGAACACATCCTTCACTTGCCTCGTTCTTCAATAAAGGACAGACTCATACAAACCTCATCCTTCTCCTGATTAAGGCAATCATGAACATAACATAAAAAATGATGATGAGGAGGTGTATGTGTCACCCCATCCTCAACATCATTAATTAACCATTGGAGGTTATATGATGAAGGTTATATCAGGCTATTTGAGCTGCCATTCCACCTCATAAGCTACCCATTGGAGGCAAGACAAGTTCAAAATCCAAATGGTGCATTCATGGAATCTCATGATGGAAATCTTGTAAGGACTCAAACATGGTTATCTCCAAGCTCTAAACTTATCCTCAGTCATCTTGAGGATATGATCTACCTTCCCCACATGGACCATATAACCACCATTGATGGCTATAAATTGAGCAAGTTGTGAGCTACCAAGGGGAGAGGACCAATAGATAGTGCCTAATCCCTGAAACCCTCTAAATAAAATTTGTTGCCTTTGCCTCAAGCAACAAATTCCCCTTTGTTTGGACTCCTACAACCCAATGTAGAAGCCCAACATCCCCTCTGAAAATTAGGACAGATTTTCAGGTAGACATAAAACTACTCAATACCTCAAACTAATTATCCCAACACCATCCCTGAGCCCTACGAAGAAGTTCTCAATCAAAATTGAGTCTTCTTGTGAGCTCTAACCCCTTCCAAGGTGAACCTGTGGAGTCGTTTCAGCTCGGACGTAGCTCGAGCTAATTTCACCACAAATTGGTTTCATTGGAAGCTTCACAAGGACCCAACGATAGTTCATATCAATTTTTGATTGAGGACTCACCTCATCAAAGCTAGGTATGGCTTAAAACCCTATATTTGGTTCTATTTTCACACATTGTGAAGAGAACAATCACTCCGTATGTATCTAATCATATGGATTGATTTGTCTCGTCACAATGAAGCTGTAGAAATAAACTCCATTTAGTTTCATTGAGTATCGAGGAAGAAATCAACATTTAAAAATGGACGGTTCTTTATTAATCGTCCCACAGGGACGATGAACATATGTCATTCATTTTCGTGTATTGGAAATGAGCTGGTCCGATTAAGTCAGACATCGGATCCGTCCATAAGAAGCAGACTTAATCGAGGGCCATGTAGGCTGCCACGTGTAAAGCTTTGCCAATCATGCGTTGTCGCACGCGTGTTCGACGAGTCTGAGGTATGAGTCAGCGCCACATGTATTATCCTTTAAGTAGGAAATCAAATAAATACAGAAAATTGGCAAAAACTTCAAAATTACATATCTTTTCATAGAACAATCACAATAGTAAAATAAAAATACCCTTGGATTTAGAAAACTCAAGAGAATATTATGAACTTAAAATCAAAATTTAATTAATTATATTTAATTTTTAATCAAGTAATTACTCCCTGGAGTAATTTAATTATTAAACTTTTTTTATAATTTCAACATTATGAAAATTTTAGTGAATTATCTTTAAGCTCTTAGGAACTTTCTATGATTTTTCCAAGGATAGTAAAACTCCTTAAGGCTCAATTTCCTAATTTCTATCAAGCTTTGTAATTATTATTAAAAATAATTATAAAAATTGAAAAAATTGGAAATTAAAATTAGAAATGGCTAAAAAACTTAGAGTGACTTTTTTAAACTATAAAATGACAAAATTTTCTTAACCATTTACAAATTTAAAAATGACATTTCATTTCTTGGGTCAAATTTGTAAAATTGAAAATTACACATTTAATCCTAGATTTCTTTAGGCTTGGACACTAGCCTTTAGAGACACATAGCATTGACCAAACCTTGACCCTTAGATCTAAATGACATAGAGTCTAACTATCTCCTCAAGCCCATTGAGTCTAACCCCATAAACTCAAAAAGATAAGACATTTATGCTTAATCAACCTAGACTTAATCTGAATCAAGGGTAGACCAAATAAAGACCCTTAGGTTCCATCTAGGTGAACCCCAACATCTTGGACCCTAATTGGGTCAAAACCATATTTAGAAGTAATTAAACACCAGTTAAACCCTACTACATTAGGTTTAGCTCAACAAACCCTAACTGGGTCTAAACAACGTTTATACCTAGCGAAACACAAGTTAAACCTTAACTACTTTAGATTTAACTCAACAAATCCTAATTGGGTCTAAATCACATTTATACCTAATTAAACCTAATTAGACCTTAATCACATTAGGTTTAACTTAACAAATCCTAATTAAGTATAAACCACACTTAGACTTAATTAAGCATAGTTAGACCTTAATCACATTAGGTTTAACTCAACAAAACACAAGTCTAAACCACAGTTAGACTTAATTAAACCTAGTTAGACCTCAGTTACATTAGGTTTAACTCAACAAATCCTAATTAAGTCTAAACCACATTTTAACTTAATTAAACCTAGTTAACCTTAATTACATTAGATTTAACTCAACAAACCCTAGTTCAGTCTAAACCATAATTAGACTTAATCAAGCATAGTTAAACCTTAATTACATTAGATTTAACTCAATAAATCCTAATTGGATTTCAACCATAATTAGAGCTAATTAAACCCAGTTAAACCTTAAACAAGTTAGGTTTAACTCAACAAACCTCAATTAGGTCTAACCCTCATTAGACCTAATTAACCCTTATTAAGACTTACTTACATTAAGCTTAATTAACCAAAAACAAAATTAGGTCTAACCCTAATTAGACCTAATTAGCATACATTAAGCCTTACTTACATTAGGCTTAATCAAACCTAAACCTCAATTAAGCCTAACCCTAATTAGACCTAATTAACCACATTAAGTCTTACTTACATTAGGCTTAATTAACCTAAAACCCAATTAGGCCTAACTTTAACTAGACCTAATAAAATTAATTAAACCTTACCCATGTAAGGTTTAATTAAAATTCAAACCTAATTAGATGTTAATTAAATTAAATTTAATTAAACCCTTAAGTCTTAACTTCATTGGACATAAATTAACATAAACCCTTAGGTTCAAACCAACTTGAACCTAACTCAAATCAAAACCCCAGGTTCAACTCAACCTAAACCTAACTCAACCTAACCCTTAAAGTTTAACCCAACTTGGACTTAAGTTAACATAAATCCTTAAGTTCAAACCAACTTGAACCTAACTCAAATAAAACCCTCTGGTTCAACTCAACTTAAACCTAGCTCAACCTAAACCTTTAAGTTCAACCCAACTTGCTTATGGTCAAACCAACTTGAACCTAACTCAAATTAAACCCCAAGGTTCAACCCAACTTGAACCTAACTCAAGCTAAACTATTAAGTTCAACCCAACTTGGATTTAAACCCTTAGGTTCAAACCAACTTGAACCTAACTCAAATCAAACCCCCAGATTCAATCCACCTTGAACCTAACTCAACCTAAACCTTTAAGTTCAATCCAACCTAGACTTAAGTTAACATAAACCCTTAGGTTCAAATTAACTTGAACCTAACTCAAATCAAACCCCCAGGTTCAACCCAACTTGAACCTAATTCAACTCAAATCCTTTGGTTCAACTCAAGTTCACCTAAATCTTAGGTTCAACCCAACTTGAACCGAACTCAACTTAAACCTTTAATTCTTAACTACATTAGACTTAAGAATTTGATATCTTAAGTTCAACCCAACTTGGACTTAAATCAACACAAAACCCTTAGTTTCAACTCAATGTAGCACAAATATTAGGTTCAATCCACCTAAGTTAACTTAGACATTAAGTTCAACCTACATTGAACTTAAATCGACCCAACTCTAAGTCTTAACCATATTGGACTTAAGACTATTTCAAATCATAAGTTCAATATTGAACCTAAATTAAATTTAGATCCCAATTACATTGGATCTAAATTAAACTTATGTCCTGCCTACATTGGACATAAACCATTTTAACCTAAAATTTCTTAAGTCCTACTTACATTGGACTTAAACTATTTGAAACTTTAGGTTCTACACTGAACCTAAAACATATGAAGTCTTAACTACATTGGACTTAAACCATTTTAATCCTTAGGTTCTATTTATTTGCACTTAAGCTCATGGACTACATTCTCATCCATGAGACTAAATGCATTTTTTTCTACTTTTTTAAGGAAAGCATAGCCCTATCCAAGTCACTATATTTCACAAAAGATTTTAGCAATCAAATGGACAGATCGATAAGTAAATTAACCATAAATTTTAAATCATCATAATTTATGGAATTAAAAGTATTTCTACTAAACTTCATTCTACACATAATTATTCCTTATTTTATGGAGAAAGTCAAAGGAAACTACTTAGATCTCATGGGGATGAACAACACGTGGATTTATAGATAAGTTTAAGTTTACAAAATAAGAATAAGTAAAATAAACAAAATACACAATTTATCTTAAACTCCTTCTCAATCATTCCTTCTGGTTCCATTAAATCACTCACTCTCCTTACAACTCCCTCCAATCTCACTTAGAACTGTAGTGAAGAAGTTATCTCTCACGTCTTCTCTTCTCCTCCAAATCAAAGCAAGCCTCCAGAACTTTCTCCTCTCTAAGAAGACTCCCATTCTCTTTAAAAGAACTATACTTCTCTCCATCTCAACTCTCATTTGAATCTTTGGAAGTCTCTTTAAATAGAGCTCTCGAAATCAATAAAAGTTACTTCAAGCTCCCCTCCAAAATTCATCCACGTTCATTGAATCTTCTAGAATAATCACGTCTGGCGCCTAGGTTCCAGATCAACATTGACCAATTTTCTTTATTTCACTCTAACTTACTCTAGTTTCATTCCATTTACTTCACTTGCTCCATTTTAAGTACCTACAACCAAAAACATAAAAAAATACCTTTCATTAAAGTGCAATATCATTAAAAATAGGCATTAAATGTGCAAATAAAAGTAACATATTTTAGGCATGTCAAAATGCCCCAAACTCAATTGTTACTTGTCCTCAAGTAACTTATTTCTTTTGAAAAATTAAATATGTTTGTGGTAGTGGGTTTCATTAAATACCTCTATAATTTTGCTCTAATAATGTGATAGTTATGACTTTTAGAAAAATCTTAATAATTCGGGCTAGAAATAAGGCATAGGAATATTTTATAATTAAGTCCAGGAATTCGAATTTTCTATTCATTTCAAAAATTAATTGTAGTTTGAAAAACTTAGGGAACTTAGAAAAATAATAGATAAAATTTGAGAGAACTCTATTAGTAAAGGTAAACTATTACTTTTATGAAATAAAAGCTTAGAACTGTAATAACGCTTCTTTCTTTATGATGACTCAAGTGAAACCAATTTTTAATTAGGCATCCCATCAAGCTTCTCACACTTTCACATATACTTTTCTTTTCATTTTATTTTTTTTTCTTTTTCTTTATCTTTTTTTTTTTACTTTTAGGATCATTTTTAATACTTTCTTTTCTTTTTCCAGCGAGGATTACTATATCTGGATCAGCCTTTAATGATTTTGAACTTCACTATCCTCCTCTTAAAGTTAAAAACTCATCACATTTCCTTACCTTAATAATTTGTATTAGTTTTCAAAAATGATTTTTCATAGAGTCTCAATTTATTATAGTATAGATCTAAGATCCTCAGTAACTCAAAAAGACAATTTCTTTTTTTACTTCAAATAGTAAAATCATATCCCTATTCAAAAAGACTATTATCTTTTTTCCTTTTGGTGCTATGGATCTCAAAGATCTGAGAAATGATAAAATTTTCAAAGTCAAGGGACATAGGTTGAAACCATACTTTGATGGAAATAGACCTATATCTAATGAAATCTTATTTTTATGTCAACCAGAGTAGGACATGGATATATCGAGCTGACGATGTTAAACCAAGCAATTTATGGGAGGAAACCCATAATTATTAGTATGGATTAAGTTTTGTTTATTTATATTTGATTGTGCGTATTTGCTTGTTTGTGTTTGAGAGTTGCACATCTATGGTTACTACTTAAAATAACATAATTCTTGACTTAGAGGAGGTTAGAACGTGTATTTGGACCTTTAGCAGACTGATGTTTAATAGAGCGCTGACGCTTAAGTGTCAGATTACAGAGAACTCGACGCCTAGGTACCACACTTACAAAATCGTGTAATGGCACAATTTTTCAAATTTTTGGATGGTTTTTTCCATTATAACTCCCCAAAACCTTCAAGTCATTTCATTCTTCACCATTTAGAAGGTTTGGGAGTGATAGAAGTATTGAGATTTCATCGGAGTACTAGATTCATGGAGTGTAAGATCTTGGTAAGTTCAACTACTGGAGTCTTTGATCAAAGAAGTTTATATGCAAGGATGCACAGAGACTTCTTGATAGAATGCTAAGAAGAAGAAATTAATTAAGGAATGAGGATTCATTATACCTAGAGGGCAGATTGAGGTAATTATTGCATAGAGGCATTGAAAAGTACTTTGTTATACCACTGGCACTGAAGTCATCTTTATTTTTAAGGAATTTTACTATAATCTTCAAGGATTAAATCACATATTTGTTTATGTTTGAGGTAAGTTAGTACCTTTTTCTCCTTTAAGGAACAACATATTAATCTTGGTGGATGACATGCCTATCTGTGAATATGCTAACTTTTCTCTTACTCAAAACAATATGGCTGATATCTTCCAATTCCTGATAGACTGTGATGATCGATAGAAATTTAGAAGTGATAAAAAGGTTAGTTTTCTTGCTGCAAGACTAAATTCTTTGTCTAAACCTTGGAACTTTTTCATTTCTTACGAATTACTTCCTACCACCAATGTTAAGGAAGTAGCAAAAGAGAGTACAATTCTCAACTATTATATTTAGACTGGAAGACCTATTGATGTGGGGGCATTAATTTATAAATCCATTCCTAGAGTCACATTAAACGAATGTAAGATTGGGCTTGGTCACGATGCAATTATTTGCTCACATTGTAGTCAAGCCCACATTTACTATGAAAGTTGGGAAAAAATAATTCTTCCTTGGAAGCCCGTGGATCAATCTATATTGATGTGTGATAACATCGACCTTTATGCGACACATGTAGGAAGTTCTAACATGTATCAATCTTCTTGCCCTTCCAACGTATCACGAACTAAACGTGCTGATAGTTTGTCGAATTTCTTAGAAGAAATCAAGGGAATAAAGAAAGAAATGTGAACAATTCATAACAAGATTAGTATCATCTCTAACCATTTTGATCACTTTGATTGGAAAATAAAGCAACAGGCTGATCATTATGTTGTGTTTCATGAGGAAGAGGTGGTTATATTTAAGAAGATTTGCTAGATCGAGGAAAATTTCAAAGAATTTCCTAATAATCCCTTCTACAATCTGTATGTCCTTCAGATGCTTGGAGACGTTAGGGATGTTGATAGCGAGGTTGAAGATAATATAATAGATTTTTCATAGTAACATTTATGTGTGCTTGTTGAATTGATTGTGTGATTGAAAGTTTGTGATTTTTGTTGTATGTTTGTTGGCTTTTTTTATATCTATATATTTAGTAGTTTGTGAGTGAATGTTAGAACCTATTGTGTTTAAAGGTTGAGAGTAACTTGTATGTTTATGGTTTTATGGGGATTTGATTTATATTTAAATAGAGTGATCATTTATGTGTGTGAAAATTTAGTTGTTAAAATTTGTCAAATTGGGTTTACTAGAGTTGGTAGTGCCTTGGTGTTCAGTGCTCTTTTAAAAAAATTAATAGAAAAAGAAAAAAAAGTTGTTTGGGCTCTGGAGCCTAGGCACTGAAATCTGGCACCTAGGTGCTAGAAACCAGAACGAGTGGCGCTTACGCTCCAATTTTGGCGCCTATGCGTCAATTCACTTGCACAGTGAATTTGACTTTTGTTGATTTTGACCACAACCATCATCTTCTTCCTCCCTATTTTCGTGAAAGTCATTAAGGAGACTCATTAGAGCTTCTCCTAACTTGCATTTTGTAGTGATTTGGTGGATTAATAGTGTTGGATTTGATCTTCACAAGGTAAGAGCTTCACTTTAAAGTAAAAATTTTTTTATTTTCACAATGAATTTATCTCACAATGCTCATGAGTCGGAATCTTTGATTTTTTTTGAAGTAATCGGTGAGGAATCTAGGGTAAATTGATTCTTACCTTAGAAAAAATGTTTTTTGGAGTTTAATAAATTTTTTTCAAATTTATGTGGATTATTCTTCGATATTTTATAGAATATGGCTCCCAAAACTAAGAGAGGAAAGGGAAGACATGTTTGATTATGAAAAGTTTGCTAAAATGAAAGCCCAATAATGTTACAATGATCTTCAGAATAGAAAGGTTATTTGAAAAAGAGCATTCTTTAATCCTAAAAGAGCCATGAAAAGTTTGATTGTGGCCCAACACTGGGAAAGCTTCTGCTACTTCACAACAATAGTAGTCATTTCAATTATTCGGGAGTTTAATGCCAACTTCCCAGAAGCTTCTAAAGATCAAGTTAATGTTAGAGGTAGATATGTAGAGATTACACCTGAATAAATAAACACTCTTTATCGATTGCCTGATGTTCCATACTGTGAGTAATCATCATTTGATCCTGCCAAATCACAGTTGCATGAAGTGATTGCATACTTGAAAGATGACAGAGGAGTTTGGAAAATAAAGAACAATCATAAGGTAAACTTTTCTGCTTCTATGTTGAATGCACCCTCTAAGGCATGCCGTTATGTTATCTCTGCATGTCTTTTACCTTTTAATCATCTGAGTGATGTTACCAAGGAGAGAGCTAACCTAAACTTTTGCATCCAACAAATGAAAAATATTAATATTGGGTCCATCATTTATCAAAATATTTCTTCAAGAGGAGGATCCACTAGAGGATTAGGATTCCTTGCACTAATTTTTTACTTTATGTAAGCAATCAGGAGTAGGTTTTGAGCAGTGGGAAGAATTAGTGCAACCTCCTAAACCTGTTAGCAAAACATATGTTTAAGTCTATGAGTTGCATACTGTAATGATATCCAAGAGTAGAAGATCATATATGCCATCTACTTCTACTTTTGAACCATCTACTTCTGGTACTTCCCCACAATCTTTTGCTACTTTTGATGATCTCCATAGTGATTATTAGGTTTTGATGCTTGATATGGCATATATTCAAGGAAAAGTTAATGATATGGATTATAAGATAGATCATATCCAAGGATATTTAAAACAAAAACAAGACTATGATATGAGTTTTAATACATCTCTGATGAATTATAATCATGGAGATTATAGTGCTCAATTTCCATCAAGTTTTTTATTCTCGAAAATCATCCACAAGACTACTTGGAAGAAGAGGAAGAAACAAATGAAGAGGAAGAAAGAGATGAAGATGATGATTAGTTTCTTTATTTTGTTCATTGTATGTTTTATTTGTAATGCTAAGGTTTGAACTATTTAGAGTAATATGTTGTCTTGTTGCTTGATATTTGGGACTTACTACTATTTTGATTTATTTCTATTTGTAGTTTTTATTGCATATTGTCTTTATGATGCACTATTATTTGTTGCTTATACACTTTACTGTTTGTGTCATTACACTACTGTTTGTTTTACTTTACTACTTTTGTTAGGCATTTTTTTAAGCATAAAAATATTCTTTGTACTTACCAATTTCTTTTTATTATATACATCTTAATTAAACTTTATTACTATTGTATACATGCTTCTAGTACCTACATATTTTCATGTTAAACTTTTTTTACAAAAATCTTTTCTTTTTCATGCTCCTATAATTTCTATTTTAAATGTTTTGCTTATTAAGAAAAAATTAAGTTTGAGGGAGGAAGAAAACTTTTTTAAAAACATAATTTATTTGTTCTTAAGAAACTATATTTAAAGAAAAAAATCTTTTTAAAGTAACATGGGAAAGTGGTGCTATTTTTAGAGAACTGTATTTTGCTAATTCTTTAAAAGTTATAGTAGACTTAAGTAAATTTTTAGTGATTAAGGTTAGATCTAAAAATTAAGATATTAAGTAAAAGAGAATAGAGATATAATTTTACTATTTAAAGTAAAAGAAAATTGTTTTTTAAAATACTAAAGATCTTAGATCTGTACTTTTAGGAATTAAGACTCTATGAAAAATCATTTTATAAAACTAATGCAAATTATCAAAGTAAAGACGTGTGATGAGTTTTAAACTTTAAGAGCATGATAGTGAAGTTCAAAATTATTAAAGGTTGAACTAGTACAGTAATCCTCACTTAGAAAAAGAAAAGGAATGATTGAAAATGATCCCAAAGGAAAAGAAAAAGAAAAAAAAAAGAGAGAAAAAAGAAAAAGAAGAAAGAAAAGAAAAGTACATGTACAAGTGAGAAGAAGCTTGAGGGGATTCCTAATTAAAAATTTGCTTCACTTAAATCATTTTACAGAAAGTGACTTAATTATAATTTTGAGCTTTTATTTTATGCAATATTAGTTTGCCTTTACTAGTAGAGTTCTCTCAAATTTTATATGTTACTCTTATGAGAAACTTATGTTTTTTAAATTACAATTAATTTTTAAAATGAAGAGAAAAATTAAAATTTCTAAACTTGATTACAAAATATTCTTATGCCTTATTTCTAGTCTGAAGTACTAAATTTTTTCTAAAGTCATAACTACTGCATTTATAGAACAAAATTATAAAGGTCTCCAATAAAACCCACTACCACATGTTAATAAAATTCTATTTTTTTAAAAATAAATAAGTTACTTGAGGACAAATAGCAATTAAGTTTGGAGGATTTTAACATGCATAAAGTATGTTGAATTTATTTGCATATTTTATACCTATTTTTAATGATAATGCACTTTAATGAAAGGTATTTTTGATGTTTTTGGGTGTAGGAATACAAAAAGTTGCAAATGGAGCAAATGAAACAAAAATGGAGCAAATTGAAGTCATTTGAAGCAAACAAGCCATTGTTGATCTGGTGCGTAAGCTCCAAATAATAAAAAACCTAGTGCCAAGGTGCCAGAGGCAGTTATCTAGAAGGTTCGATGAGAAGAGATGATTGAAGCAACCCATGGTGATTTTAAGAGCTCTATTTATAGGAACTTTTGGAGATTTGAGAGGGGGCGTGGAAAAGATGTTTTGGGCAAGAATTTTGAGAGGCAATTGAAGGAAGAGAACGTTTCTTTTAGAGAAAAGTGGTTTTTTCCTAAAGAGAAGAAAGACTTATAGATTTTCTTGGACTTATAGCAGAAGAGGAAAAGTGAGAGATATCTTCTTCACTATGAATCTAAGTAAGTTTGGAGTAGAATTGTATGGAGAAAGTGATTCAAAGAAACTCGAAGGATTTCTTGGGAAGGAGTCAAAGATAAGTTGTGTATTTTGTTTTCTTACTTGATTATGTCTTGTAAACTTCTATTTATCTATAAATCCATGTGTTTCTTTTTCTTCCCCATGAGATATGAGTAGTTTACTTTGTATTTCTCCCTGGAATGAGGAATAATTATGTGTAGGAATGTCGTTTCATAGAAAGTGCTTTTAAATTCTATAAGTTGTGATGATTCAAACTCTATGCTTAATTTACTTGTCTATCTAGCCAATTGATTTGTTAAAATCCATTGTAAAATGTCGTGACCCATTTTTATGGACTATGTTTCAATATAGTAAGAATCACATTTTGTCTCATGGATGATAATGTAGTCCGTGGGGATAAGTGAACTAAATAAGAAAATATGTTTTAATGGACATAGAATTGGAGATTTTAGGGCGATAGACTTAAATCTCCAATTCAATTCAGATGTTTAGAAACTAAAGTGATATATTATCCCTCAGGAAATGGGAAGTGGAAAATCTAGAATGAGAGCTAGTATCTTCCCAGGCTAACCACAGATTTAGGGATCAAACTTTGAATTAACAAATGTTCTTTATACACTTGACAGGAGGTAAAAAATAGAATTGCTCCTATTTGACACAATACCTTAGTTATACTTTAAAGTTATTTTCCTACACTAATTATACACTCAATGCAAGGGGAAGGATGTTTTATACAAATTTGAACTCTTCACACATCTTTAGTTAGAGTAATGGAAACTTTACATTTTAAAGCTTTTTAGATTGTCCTACACTTACAAATTTTATATCTGCATAACTTACTTAGCAATCTTTTTACTTTAATAAGATTAGTAACTTCTCAAAAACTTTTGATCATTTCCTTTATAAGTTTATTACAATTTGAAATAAGGTTTTACTAGAATCAACTTTATTAAAACTTTTTGCTTTCCTCGTGGGATTAATACTAGGGTTTTTATATAAAATCCTATATTACTTGAAATGATACGTATATTTGCGTAGTACCGCTAGTGTGTAAAGCATTTTATCATCTTTATATATTAGTTAATTTTGCATACAAGCCGCTAAATATAAATTTTGTCAAGTTTTGGCCATATTTCTGAACATAAATAATTACGTAATTTGTGGATCGGGTCAGTAAGCGATCGATTGATCATCTAACTGAAGAGTCACAGAAGTGGGAGGCCTAAACTTCAAAAAATAGATAGAGGCATAAGATTAATGCTAGCCCCTAAATCGCATAGAGCTTTGTTGTAAAACCTATCTCCTATTACATTTAGAATAGTAAAGCTATCAGGATCTTTAAGTTTTTTAGGAAGTTTTTTCTGAATTATCATGCTACACTCTTCACTAAGAGAAGCAGTCTCATTATCTTTAAACTTCATTTTCTTGTTAAGGATATCCTTCATAAGATTTACATAGCTTGACATCTATTCCAAAGCTTCAACAAATGATATAATAATAGTTAACTTCTTGAATATTTCCAGAAACTTTAAAAACTGTTTACCCAACTTTTGTTGTCAAAGTCTCTGAGTAAATGGAGGTGGTGATTATTCTAAATTGTGGAAATTGGCTTTTCTAATTCTTGAGAAATATCTTCATCAGACTTTTCAATTTTTTTCTAGTCTTTATGATTAATTTTTATATTATTAGGAAGAATTCCCTGAGGCCTATTGCTAAGGGTGCCGGCAATTTGTCCCAGTTAATTTTCAATATTTATAATTGTCGCTCCTTGACTTTGTAATTGATTATCTATATGTAACACCATTTTTTCTATAAATAACTTTTTCTCCTTAAATTTTTGTTTATTGTTAAATCCTAGAGAATAAGTTGTTCTATAGTAAGTATTACTGTGGTTGTTCGAGTTTCCAAATGGATTTTCTTGATTGTTCCCCCATTGTAGGTTAGCACCACCCAGATTATTATTCCAATTAAAGTTAAGATGGTTTTTCCAACCTGGGTGATAATAGTTGGAATAGGGGTTATTAGGTTTATTTTTAATTACATTTAAAGTCTCAAATGTTAGAATGTTGGAATTAACCATTTGTCCTAATGAATTTTACTAAATCATTAGAGGTGTTTGAGATAATGAACCACAAGCAGCAACATTATTAATACATCTAAGAGGTCGTGCTAACCTATTTTAAAATGTTTGAATTATTAACCAATCAAGCAAAGAATGATGTGGACACTTCATAAGAAGTTCTATAAAGCATTCCCAAGCCTCTTATATTGATTCCTCTTCAAACTTACAAGAAGAAGTAATATCATTTCTAAGCTTAGCAGTCTTTTAAGGTGTAAAATATTTAACCAAGAATTTCTGTGCTAGGTCATTCCAAGTTCTAATGTATCCAGATCCTAATGAGCTTAACCACATTTTAGCTTTATCCATTAAGGAAAAAAGGAAAAATCCTAAGTCTAACAACATCGTAGAGACACCATTAGACTGAAATGTGATGCAAAGTTCTAAGAAACTTGCAAGATGTAAGTTAGGATCTTTAGATGGAGTTCCCCCATACTGGTTATTTTGTACCATCTGAATGATAACAGGTTTTAATTCAAATGTGTTGGCTTATATGGAAGGAGTTTGTATATTTCAATGAATTTCTTCTACCATTGGGTTAGCATAATCTCTTAATGGTTTTTGTATATTCTCATCAATTTGATTTTCTAAAGTATTTGTCATTTCTTGGAAATTGTGAAGTTCTTCTTATTTTCTAATTTTATTAATAGTTCAATCTAATTCAGAATTGTAAGACACTAATCTTTCAGATCCCATACTACACATACACTGTTAAAGATAAATAATAAAACAAACAAAACACACAAACTATGTATATTTTTTTTTATTTTTAAATTTTTAAATACACACATAAGCACATATATAAATGATACTACAACTTTCATATATTAATTCTACAATTAAAATAAAAATTTACTTATTCAAAATATTTCCTTGCTATCCTTTGCAACGATACCAAAAACTTGACCCCGACCCACAATTACGCAATTATTTTAGTTCTGAAATATGACCAAAAGCTTGACCCAATTTATATTTAGAAGCTAGTGGTAAAATTAAATGTTATATAAAGTTGATAAAATGGTTTAGACATTAGGGGTACTATGCAAATATACATATCACTTCAAGTAATATAGGGCTTTAACAGAGTCTTAACTGTCAATCCCACAGGAATAGGCAATACTCTTATTGGATGACTTTAGTAAAACCTTCTTTAATCTGTATTTAACTTATATTCAAAATGATAAAGATTTTTTATGTATTTCCTAATCCTACAGAATTAAGAGGAATGCCAAGTATGTTAAGAAAATGCAGAATGTAAATGCAAGACAATCTAAAAAGGCTAAAATGTAAAAATAACAACAATCAATTCTAAACTAAAAAAGTAAAGAAGATTTCAAATATGTATAAAAAATCATTCCTCTTGAAATGAGTTTAAAATAAGTGTAAGAATCAAATAATTCTAAATATAATTAATGCATTGTGTCAAACAGGATCATAACTATTCCTTACCCTCTCTTGAGTGCATAAAGAACGTTGATTAATACAGAGTTTAGTTTTTAAACCCATGGTTTGGCTGGAAAGATACTAGATGTCATTCTAGAGTTCCCACTTATCCTTCATCTGAAGGCTAACAATCTTGCTTTAGTTTCCAAACATTAGGACCAAAATGGAAATTTTAGTCTGTCACTCTAAAACCTCCATTCTAGGCTCATTAAAACTTATTTTCATATTTAGTTGCACTTAACCTCATGGACTACATTCTTATCCATGAGACTAAATGTGATTCTTACTTTGTTGAGGAAAGCATAGCTATTTTTTTGTCACTATGTTTCACAATAGATTTTAACAAACCAATTGACCAGATCAATAAGTAAAATAAGCATAGAGTTTAAATCATCGCAATTTATGGAATTAAAAGCATTTCTACTAAACTTCATTCATACACATAATTATTCCTCATTGCAGGGAGATAAACAAAGGAAATTACTCAGATATCATGGGGAAGAAACAACACATGGATTTATAGATAAGTATAAGTTTACAAAACAAGACTAAGTAAAATAAACAAAATACACAACTTATCTTAAATTCCTTCTCAGGAAATCCTTCTAGTTCCTTCGAATCACTCACTCTCCTTACAATTCCACTGTAATTTCAGTTATAACTTTAGTGAAGAGGATATTTCTCACTTTTTCTCTTCTCCTCCAAATTCAGCAAGCCTCCAAGACTTTCTCCTCTATAAGAAGACTCCCTTTATCTCTAAAAGAACTCTCCTTCTCTCCTTGTTGACTCTCCTTTGAATCTATAAAAGTCTCTTTAAATGGAGCTCTCAAAATCATCAAGAGTTACTTCAAGCACCCCTTCTTGCTCTGATGCGCCAGATCCTGGCGCCTATGCGCCAAGCTCTCTATTGTTTGGTGCCTAGGCGCCAGGTCAACATTGGTCACTTTGTATTCTTTGACTTAAACTTGCTCTATTTTTGTTCCATTTGATTCACTTGCTTCATTTAGTGTACCAACAACCAAAAAAATCAAAGTAAAGCGCAATATCATTAAAATAGGCATTAAATGTGCAAATACAAGTAACATCTTCTAGGCATGTCACGTGTCCAATTGTAGTGCTATTTCTGGTTGACTCTCTTGAAAAACACAGAATAATTTTCTCAAAGATGTGAGTAGTTTAGAAATATGTAGCATTGTAGCATTAGCCTGTGCAAAAATTGCAATTGATTGTAAGCCCCTTGGTTTTTCTATTTGAAGGGCTTGATATCCTTGAGCTCTTTTACCATTTAAAGAATATTGAAAGTTCGTTTTGGTCACATTGACTATTTTTTCAAAAAAAATGAAGTGAAAGCGCTTGCCCAAATAACTGTGGAGGTTGTCTGAAATTTAATCTAATTATATTATTTGTCGATATAGTTTACCCATAATATTCATAAGTGACAACAAAACCTAGTTTATCGATCAAGGGGTAAGAGATTATTGTCAGAGTCAAGGGATCAACCTCAACTTTGTATATATGCATTCACCCTCAGATGAAAAATCAATTGAAGGTTGCATAACAAGATCATCCTAAACTTTTTAAGCAAAAAGTTTGAGGACACTAGGTGTAATTAGACAGACTTAATTTCATCTGTGCTTTGGGCCATCCAAACCACTCCTTCATTGGTCTCTAGACAACACTAATTATGCTTTCTCATAATATTTTGGCAATGTTACTAGTTGAATACAATCATCATAGTTAGAGGATAGCAACTACACAATCTTTTGAAGAAAAGAAGCTCACTGACTAGTAAGATACAAATGATGAAGGAGCTTTACTCTCTCTCGATTTATTAGAAGAAGTTCAAACAAATGTAGTGATTTGATAGGAGGAAATAAAAACAACTATCAGCTATTACAAAAAGAATGTCTAAGAAAAGACATTCTCCTTCAGTGACCTAGTTCAGAAAAAAACCGATCTAGCCGCAAGTGAACAGCTAGTCGACAAGCTTGATCAGATTTGGATCAACCCCTTCATCATTGACCAGCAAGTCTCCCCATGAGCTTACAAGCCGAATGTGGAGTGCAAACAATCTTAAATAGTTTTTTTCTTGAAAATGATTACTTTACATGTTTGTTTGAGTAGAAAAAAACATATTTTAATTTGAATAAATTTTTATCTTATTTTCTTATTAAAGAACTAACTGTTGTGTTGTAAACCTAGACTTGAAATAAAACTAAAAGAACTAAAGGATCGATGGACCTTGGGTCATAAAGAGACTTGAGGAACCAAATTACAAAAAAAAAAGAAAACCAAAAACTTTTCAACTCGTGGTTGTGATAAAACAAAAAAATGGCTAAAAAGTTGTTTCAATGCTAATCTTAATAAAATTAAAAAACAACCAAAAAAGTGTTCGGACACATGGTTGCAACAAAATAAAAAGATGGTTGAAATAACATTATGATGCACGATTACAATGGAGTAATGCTTAAAGTGTTCTAATGATGGGTAGGAAATCTCGGACTTGGAATTTTTTTAGAGTCCTAAAAACTATAAGGCCTATGATGTGTAGATCAATTGGAAAAATTTTTGGGTCATGTAATTTAAAACTTACATCTGCATAAGAGTTGAAGCCCATTTGATGCTCAGTTGACACTATGGAGGTGTTCAATCATGTGAGATCTCTCTTTTGGAATCATTGGTAACAAAGTAGACTAACCATGAAAATAAGTTAACGTATGACTAGCAAGGTTATTACAGTTGAGAAAAAAAGACAACAAAAAAGTATGACCGAAAGGTCATAATTCATTATTTTAACATCGGTTACAAAATCTTTACGTTTGTCATTTTGAGTACATATTAAAAAAAAGAAAGAGAAGTTTGAATTTATGAATCATTTGGTTAGTGTTAGATGAGTCTCCGTCTAGCACATTATCTCCATCAGATTCATCTCATTGAGCAGACATAGAAGAAGCATAAATCAAAATAGTTTTGGTCAAACATCCCCAATCTACCAAATTGTTCAACGGTGATCCTTCTGTCTTCTTCTTAATACTCAAATTATGTGTCAAGGAGTTTCTTAGCCATTTTTATGGTGGCTATTTTCTTTCACAGCTCAGCAATCTTCTCGTGAACAATAGACACACACTTAGATGTTATTTCTAGCTCAGTGTTCACCTCCTTTAGTTCTGCCTCTGGCTTGGACACCCTCATTGTTGTCAGCACTTCATGCTCTTGATACCCTCAAGCTCTTGCCTCAAACTTAGCATCTGTTTATTTCACTGACATGTAGAGCGAGGTCATGTGATTCATTTATATGTACCCGAGTATCTACAAATAGTCAGCTAGATGATAGAGATCCCTTGGCTAAAGACTTCTCATATGATTCTCAAGGCTGGATGACCACAAAATATCTGCAATAATAAATGCATATCAGACTGATGGAGAATTGAAGGGGGATTAGTCCCTCTTAATATATAATCTCAAAGCTAGAATATAAATTCTTAAATACCTTCAGTCATTTCTCCTATAGAGGATTCCAACTGTCCTTCTCCACCTACTTGTCGTTTGAAGGTGATGGAAGAAAAGTTTTAGAGTTAGATACATCCCTCTTTACTAAGAGCCCCCACTAGAGCCATCCTCTAAATATTTTCCCTCATCTAACTCAAGCAGTGCTAGCTCACTTCACCACTCTTAGAGAGAGGAATGTATCCCAAAGTTGATAATTGGAGCACCTCTTGTAAAGAGGGATGCTTTGTAAACTCCTCAATCTCTAACTAAGATAAAGAAGGATTCAACACGTCTTGATCTAAGTTTATTTCCCTTCAATCACTTAAAGCCACTGAAGCAGGTATTTGTTCAATTAAAAGTAACTCACCAGTAACCTTTGTTTGAATAACTACTGTGGTATTAGAAACTGAATGTATTAGGTTCAAACCTAGAATGGTGTCCCTAGTTTAATCACTTTCTTCCATTTCTTTGCCTGTACTACTAAGAGGAGAGTCACCTACTCTTTTTTTTTCTTAGACTCCTTTCTTGAGTGTCAAACAACTTTATCCAGCTATCACTTATCTCCGACCTCATTAGATATGGCCCACTGCTCCAGTTTCATGGGACCGTACTTGCCCAAGTTCAAAACCTGATTGACGATCATGGGATCAACGTACCGGACTACTTATCCGCCTCAAAATATCCTATTTTTAGTGCATATTTTATAAGCATTTTATGTACATTTTGGATGATATTGCACTTTAAAAGAATGTAATTTGCATGATTTTGGTTTTAGGTACATGGAATGGACATTTAGAGAAAATGATGAAAAAATGGAGCAAAAATGATGATTTTTGTGTGGCGTTATAGCATCGCCTCTTAGCTCCATAGCGCCACCATCGAGTGAGAAGGGAACTATAGCACCCCAAATTGGCGCTATAGCGGCAGTAACTATATTTCTATAAGATACATCGAATTTGACTGAATTTTGTAGGGATATTTCAAGCAACCCTTGCTTATTTTTTATTTTCTATTTAATGTGAAATATTTTTCCGAATTTAGAGACCTTTTGGAGCCTAAAAAATTCAATTGGGCAGCAATAGTGAGATATGTTTTTCATATTTTCTGTTCAAGTGTAAGTGTGAGTGTGTTTTAGTGTGAAGAAGTTTGGAAATTGCTTAGAGGAAACTCCAGAAGTTTGATTGGGGAGAAAACCTAAGGTACTTTGTATTTTTGTTTGAGTTTTTGTTGTAAAACTTAGATATCGATGCAAATGTTTTATTTTTATTTAATCTCTATGAATTCAAAGTAGTCCCCTTTCTTAATTCTTGCATATGGGACTTCATCTTCTAGGATAAGAGTGATTTAAAAATTTCTTTTTATTCTTAAAAATTGTGTTCGTATTTTCACTGAATCTTCATTTAATTTACAAATTAGCTGCTTGTGAGGTTAAAATCCATTGAGAAACATAATGACCTGCGAGAGCTATGATTTCACCTAATTAGTGGATACCACACTTCATTGTAGGCAGAGCCATTGCAATCACCTAAGGGGTAGTACATATAAATAGGAAGATAAGTTTTAATGAGCATAGAATTGGTTAGATCTAGAGTGACATGCTAGATTCTTATCAGTTTGGCTTAAGGTTTAGTACCCTGACATTGAGATTCAGTAATTACGATGGCATAGGCTAGGAGTATGTAGAGGTGAGAGGCTAGATAGCACTAATGTGGAGTCAGGATGTTAAAGAAACTGCCTTAAGTTAGCTAATGTTCTTTGCAAGCACTGGGTGGGAGTAAAGAATAAGGTATGCTTCAATTTCTCACAATACCTCATTTTTGTCTTAAATCCTTTAAATCCTACATAGATTAAAACCTCTTTGCAAGGGGAAAGGTTTTTCATAATGTCCAAACTCGTTATATTTTGTTAAGCTGTTACATTTAGTTGTTACTTTTTTTTAGCTCTTTTAGTACTAATTTTTAGTAAGCACATCATCTTAAATCTTTTATCTTTCTAATTTGCAATTTAAATAGAATTTATGTAAGTTGATTTTATAAGTTTTATTCCTCATGGGAATGTTACTGAGATTTTAAAGAAAATCCTATATTACTTGAAACAATATGTATACTTTCATAATATCCCTAGTGTCAAAATCTATTATATAATTCAAAAATTATTATAAGTGCTCACACTAGCCTCTAGATATAAATTGAGATATATTTTATGGCATAATTAAAGAGATTAAGGATACACGTAACTATTGGTTGGGTCAATTTGTTAGCGTCATTATCAGGGAGTGCAACAAAACTTTTTAACTTACATTTTTATTTGAATTGTAGTTTTGAAAATTTAAAAATTTTGAAAAAAATTTGAAAAACTGAAAAAATTAAAAAAAATTTAAAAATTAAAAATCCTAAAAATAATTTCATTTTTGGTATGTTATTTTATTTTTATAATTTTTACATCTTTTATGCATAGTTCTGGATCTAAAAATTTAATGCCTTATGATTTTGAGTTGGAGCGAACTATTTGAAAAATTCTAAAATAAGGAAGACTTTATAATTCTCAATAAATAGCAAACACATTGCAAAACAATATTGAAATTCAAACTGCTGAAAATGAACATCATAATTTGCAAAAAGCTTTAAGGGATTATGTGAACCCTACAGTAGATAAAATTTATTTAAGCATTCAAACTCCTATTGTAGAGGCTAACTCATTTGAACTTAAACCTTTGACTATACAAATGGTACACAATAATCAGTTTAAAGGAACTCCATCTGAGGATCCTAATTTACATTTAGCTAGTTTTTTAAAACTGTGCGCTACATTTAAATATGTTGGTGTATCAAATAATGTCAGACTTAGAATTTTTTCTTTTTCATCATGGGATAAAGCTAAGAAGTGGTTAAATTTGTTAGCACCTGGATCTATTAGAACTTGGGGAGATTTAGCTCAAAATTTTTTGGCTAAGTATTTTCCACCTTCAAAAATTGCGAAGCTCAGAAATGATATTACTTCTTTTACTCTGTAAAAGTATGAAGGAGAGTCTATATATGAAGCTTGAGAAAGATTTAAGGAACTCCTTAGAAAGCATTCACATCATGCTTTGCCAGACTAGTTAATTATTCAAAATTTTTTGAATGGCTTAGTAGGATCCCATAAATTTATTATAGATACTGCTGCTGGAGGTTCATTAATGTCTAAGCCCTTTAATGAAGCTTATTCATTAATTGAAGAAATGACTAAAATAGTTTTCAATGACCTTATGATAGGGTAAATCATAAAAAAGTAGCCAATGTTAATGATAATGATGTTATTTCAATGATTACATGTCAAGTTGCTACATTATCTAAGAAGATAGACCAAATTGGAATGAATTTTTCTCCAACACCCCAAATGGTTGAAGAAAATTCTTTAGAACAAATGATTGATTCTCATAATTCATTGAAAACTATAAATGTCATCAGTAGACCCAATAATCTATATTTAAATTATTATAACCCAGGTTGGAAAAAACCATCCTAACTTCAATTGGAACAACAATCCCAGTGGTGGAAGTCAACAATGGGTAATATTCAAGTTAACCCATTAGGAAGTTGAAACAACCAGGGTAGTGCTAACTTTAGACTTACTTATCCTCTTGGATTGAATTAAAAAGTTAAGGAGAAGAAGTTGTCTACTAAAGAATTAGTGTTGCAAATGGATAATCATTTACAAAGTTAAAGTGCTGCTATTAGAAATATGGAGAATTAATTGGGACAACTTGCTAACGCACTTAATTATAGGCCTCAGAAAGCACTTTCTAGTAATGTAGAGATCAATCCTAAATAAAAAAGCAAAGAGCTAGAGCAAGTTAATGTGGTCCAACTAAGGAGTGAAAAGGAATTAAATGTTGGAGTTTTAAAAAGAAATTGAAATTGAGAGAAAAGTTAAAGAAATTGAAAGACTTGAAGAGATTATTTTTAAGGAAGCAGAAACACCTAACTCTCCAACTAAGATTATTTTAGAAAGAACCTCACCACCTTTTCCTCAATGGCTTAAATAACAAAAATTGGATCAAAAGTTTTCAAAATTTTTTGAAATATTGAAGAAGCTTACATTGTCGTTGCCAGTCCCAAGCCCGAATGTGAAAAGTGGAGTGTTGCGTTAGGTAGTCGACAACCAACGTAAAACTTGTCAAAAAAATCATGGCATGAATCCTTTTTTTCATTATGTAAGTGCTAGGGCATCCCCTGGAAGCGACGCGTTGTATAGCCTGAATACAGTGAAAAGTGTGCAAGGGCCATTACACCGGCACCCGGGTGTAGTGTCAAATAAGCAAGGGTTCCTACATTACTGACAAATGCAGGTAAAAAAGTTAGTCCATGAAACTAATGAAACTAATATTAGGATAGGATATTGGAATATATGTACTCTCAATGGTAAATTAATGGAATTAGTTGATATTATGAATCATAGGAAAATTAATATCTTATTTATTCAAGTAAATGGGTTGGAGAAAAGCCTAAGGAGAATGATAATTTTGGTTTTAAACTTTGGTATTCTCGTAAGAGTCACACTAGAAATAGTGTAGGTGTAATTATAGATAAGAGTTTGAAAGATAATTTTGTAAAAATTAATAGAGTTGGAGATAGAATTATAGTCCTTAAGATTATCATTAATACTAAGATTTTTAATATTATAAGTGCTTATGCTCCTCAAGTAGGTTTAGATTCAAGGTCTAAAGATAATTTTTGGAATGACTTAGAAGACTTAATACAGATGTTACCTCTTGAAGAAAGAATTTTTATTTCAGGAGATTTAAATGGACATGTTGGTAGAGTGGTAGAAGACTTTAGAAATACTCACGGTGGCTACGATTTTGGAGTAACTAATGAAGAAGGTAGAGCAATTTTAGACTTTTCTTTAGCATATGATTTTGTTATTAATAATACTTTATTCAAGAAAAGTGATGAGCATCTTATTACCTATAAGTGTGGATCTAATAAAACACAAATTTAATATTTTCTTATGAGAAAAATAGATCGTCAAAATTGTAAAGATTGTAAGTTCATTCCACGCGAGAATTTAAGTACCCAACATTGTTTATTAGTTCTAGATTTTAAGATGAAATGTTGTAAAATAAAGAATACTAGGACTTATCATCGTAGAATTAGATGGGGGAATCTTAAAAACACAAATAAAATTATTTTTATGAGTAAAATTCAAGATTCAAAATTTGGGATGTTCATGAAGAAGCAAATGTCATGTGGGATAAAGTAACAAACACTGTTAAAAAGTAACAAAAGCTGTGCTCAGGGAATCAAAAGAAAAAGCTTTTATAAATAAAAATAGTTGCTGTTGGGATAATAATGTACAAGAAAAGATAAATTACAAGAAGTTATGTTATAAAAATTGTTTTAGATGTAAAAGCTTAGAGAACTGGGAAAAATATAGAACTTCCCGCAGGGAGTCTTAGAACAATATGTGACGCTAAAAATTCTACTTTTAATAATTTTTTATAATAGATTAGATACTAAGGAGGGTGAAAAAATATGTATAAATTAGCCAAACAAATAGAAAAGAAAAGTCAAGATTTGACTCAAGTAAACTGTATTAAAGATGAAAATCAAAAAGTACTTTTCTTAGAAAAAAGATATTCAACATATGTGGGTAAGTTATTTTGATAAACTTTTTAATGAAGTTTCTAAAAATATGATCAAACTTAATGATCTTAATATCGTGAATAATAATAAAATTTTTCATTTTTACCGTTGCATTAGTTAAAAAGAAGTTGAGGAGGTTTTAAAGAAAACAATGGGCAAAAGTCTGTAGGACCTGATGATATACCAATTGAAGTGTGGAAATATTTAGGAGATTTGGGAGTTTCTTGGCTTACTAAACTATTTAATATTATTTTTAAAACTAAAAAGAAGTGTGAGGAGTGGAGGAAGAATATTTTGGCCCTCATTTTTAAGAATAAAGGGGATGCACAAGAGTGTGCAAATTATAGAGGATTAAGTTAATGTGTCATACTTTAAAGTTATGAGAGAGGGTAATTGAATATAGGTTAAGACACATTACAAAAATTTCTCATAATCAATTTGGATTTATGCCTGGCAGGTCTATTATGGAAGTTATACATTTATTGAGAGGTTTGATGGAGAAGTTCAGAGATAATAAGGAGAATCTACATTTGATTTTTATTGATTTAAAAAAATCTTATGATAAGGTTTCAAGAGATATTCTTTGGAGCGTTTTTGAGAAGAAAGCTATTGATATGAATTATATTCAAGTCATTAAAGATATGTATACTAGAGTTGTTACTTGTGTTCAAACTGAAGAAGGCTCGACCAAATATTTTCCTATTTCTGTTAGATTACATCAGGGATCTGCTTTAAGCCCATATCATTTTACTTTAGTTATGGATGGTCTTACTGAACATCTACAGGAGGATGTACCTTGGTGTAGGCTTTTTGCTGATGATATCCTTCTCGTGGATAAAACGAGAGAAAAAATCCTAGAAAAAACTTGAAGTATGGAGGTCTACATTGGAGTCTAAAGGCCTTCATTTAAGTAGAACTAAAACTGAATATATGAAATGAAATTTTAGTAGTAGTAGCTCTAGTTACAGAAGTGTGACTTTGGGTGATCAAATTATTAAAAGGTGTGAATGATTTATATATCTTTGGTCCATTGTTCAAAGCGATGGTGATATAGATAAGTATGTTAATAGTAGAATTCAAGTTGGTTGGTTGAAGTAGATGAATGCTTCAGGCCTTTTGTGTGAAAGTAAATTTTATAAGATGGTGGTGAGACCTTCAATGCTCTTTGGCGCTAAATGTTGGCCTTTAAAAGAGAAGCATAATAATAAATTAAGTGTTGCCGAGATGAGAATGATTAGATGGATGAGTGGCATTACACTTAGAGACAAAATACAAAATGAATATAACCATGATAGGATTGGTGTAGCTCCTGTGACGGAAAAAATTAGAGAAATTTGTCTTAGATTGTTTGGTCACATTAAACGTCGACCATCAGATGATCTAATTAGGAGAGTAGATGTTTTAGATTTGACTCGTGTTAAAAAAGGTATAGGTAGACCTCAAAATACTTGGGCTTACTGTGTAAAAATTGATCTTAATTTAGTAGAACTAAATGAAAATATGGCACTAAATAGGACGCAATGGAGAAAAAGGATTCATGTAGCAGACCCCACGTAGTGGGATTAAGGCTTTGTTGTGTTGTTGTATTTAAGAAGCTTACAATTAATATCCCTTTTGCTAAGGCTTTGGAATAGATGCCAAGTTATGCCAAATTTATGAAAGAAGTTTAAAAAAGTGGAAGTTTATAGATAATGAAATTGTTGCACTTAGTGAAGAATGTAGTGCAATAATTTAGAAAAAGCTTTCTCAAAAACTCAAAGATCCTTGTAGCTTTACCATACCTTTTGCAATTGGAGAGAAATTTTGTGGAAAAGCTTTATGTGATTTAGGAGCGAGCATTAACCTAATGCCTTTATCTATATTCAAAAGGTTAGGTTTAGAAGATATTTCTCCCACTACTGTAACCCAATAATTAGCTGATCGATCTACCACTTATCCTAAAGTGGCTATAGAAATGTATTGGTTAAAGTAGATAAATTTATCTTCCTTGTTGATTTTATTGTATTAGATAATGAAGAAGATGAAGAAATTCTTATCATTTTTGGGAGACCTTTCCTTTATACTAAACGAGCAATGATAGAAGTGCAAAAATAAGAATTAACAATGAGAGTGAATAATCCGGAAGTTACATTTAGGATGTTTAAAAGAATGAAGTGTCCTGATGGAAAATGTTATAGAATGGATATTATTAATGATATGATTGTTAATCATCTTCAAAATAGATGTGAAGTCATATTGGATCAAAACGATGAAGTCATTTCAGAAGAAGAACAAAAATCTAAGACTGAAAGAGATTCTAAAGATGAGTCAAATGAAATGATTACTAAGGATTCAATATATGTTTAGGAAAATTATGAAATTTTAGATACTACAAAAAATAGTATACCTCTGATTCCATCTATTAAAAAACCTCCTAAACTTGAGATGAAAGCTTTCCTTACTTATCTAATGTATGCATATTTGGGGAACTAATCTACATTACCAGTTATTATATTCTCAAATTTACCTACAGAACAAGAAGAAAAATTAATGCAAATATTAAAGAATCATAAAAAAGCTTTTGGATGGACATTAGCTGATATTAAAGGAGCCAATCCTTCAATTTATATGCACCAAATTTAGATGGAAGATAACCACAAGCCTAGGGTTGATCCTCCGAGGAGATTGAATCCTATAATTAAAGATGTAGTTAAGAAAGAAATTTTAAAGTGGTTGGATGGTGGGATCATTTATCCAATTTCCGATAGTACTTAGGTTAGTCCTATTCATTGTGTTCTTAAGACAGGTGGAGTGACTGTGGTTGAAAATGAAAGGAATGAATTAAATTCCAAAAAGACAAGTTACTAGTTGATGAATCTGCATTAATAATAGAAAATTAAATGCTGCCACTAGAAAGTACCATTTTCCTTTACCTTCTCCTGATCAAATGTTGGATAGACTAGCACAACACTGTTATTTTTGCTTTCTGGATGGATATTCTTGATACCACCAAATAACTATTGCTCCTGAGGATAAAGAGAAAACAAATTTTACTAGTCCTTATGAGACTTTTGCTTTTAGAAGAATGTTATTTGGATTATGTAATGCCCCTGCAACTTTTCAAAAATGTATGATGTCAATTTCTTATGATTTAATTGAGAAAGGAGTTGAAATTTTTATGTATGATTTCTTAGTTTTTGGACTTCTTTCAATTTATGTTTAGATCATTTAGCTAGAGTTACGGAGTGCGGTGAAGAAACAAACTTTGTTCTCAACTGGGAAAAATGCCAATTTATGGTTGCAGGAGGAATAATGTTGGGGCATAAAATTTCTGAAAGAGGCATGGAAGTTGATGCAGCAAAAATTCAAGTTATCGCTGAATTGCCACCTCCTACTAATGTGAAGGGAGTAAAACATTTTTTAGGACATACTGGTTTCAACAGGAATTACTTTAAAGATTTTTCAAAAATTTCCAAGCCTTTTTGCCAACTTTTAGAGAAAGATGCCAACTTAGATTTTAATGAAGAGTGCCTAAATGCCTTTAATTTTTAAAAAGAGAAATTAATTACTGTACCTATTATTATTTCACCTGAATGAACAAAAGCTCCTGAATTAATGTGTGATGCTAGTGATTATGCTATAGGAGTTGTTTTAGGATAGAGATATGACAAAATGTTCAAGGTTATATGTTTTGTAGTAAAACCTTTAATGAAGCTTAATTTAATTGCACTACCATTAAAAAAGAATTATTAGCTATAATATTTACTTTTGATAAATTTAGATCTTATCTTACTGAAACTAAATGTATCGTGCATACTGATCTTCTACTTTTAAGTATTTAATGATGAGGAAGGATGTAAAACAACAAATAATTAGATGGGTCCTTCTAATGCAAGAATTTGACATTAAAGTTATGGATAGGAAGGGTACTGATAATAGAATATTTGATCATCTGTCAAGGGATAAATTTAAATATGAGAAATATTTAAATGATGAAATTAATGATAATTTTTTTGATGAACAATTATATGGGATTAATGAATGGAAAATTCTGTGGTATGTTGATATAGTGAACTACTTAGTAATATTTTTCCCTATGGATTAGATAGCCATTAAACTAAGTAGTTCATTTATGATTCAAAATCTTACTTATGGCATGACTCGTATTTATATAAAAAATATAAGGATGTAATTATTCAAAGATGTGTACCATTAGAAGAAATTCAAGAAATTATTCAAAAATGGCATAAATCAGATTTTGGGGGACATTTTGGAGAGGATAAAACTATATTTAAGATTTTACAATCTTGATTTTATTGGCTTACTTTATTTAGGGATGTTAATAATTATAAAAAAATATGTGATCGATGCCAAAGAGTACGATATATTTCTAGAAGAGATGAAATGCCACTAAATTTTACTCTTGAGGTTGAAATCTTTGATGTTTAGGGAGTAGATCTCATGGGACCATTTATACCATATTTTGGAAAAAAATTATATTTTTATAGCTTTGGATTATGTTTCTAAATGGATTGTGGCAGTTGCTTTACCTCACTGTGATGCTAAAAGTATAGCAAAATTTTTAGGAAAGAATATTTTCAAAAGATTTGGAATGCCACATGTTATGATTACAGACGGTGGAAGTCATTTCAGGAATAGAATGATAAAAACATTAAGTAAAAAAATTGGGACTAAACATCATTATGCCATAGCTTATCATCCTCATACCAGTGGTTTAACAGAAGTTCCAATCAAGAAATTAAAAGAATATTAAAAAAAAACAACAAATCCTAAAAGGAGTGATTAGTCTACTAGACTTGATAATGCTTTTGGGCCTATATGACTGCTTATAAAACACCCATGAGAATGACACCATGTATGCTCATATACGAAAAAACATGTCACTTGCTAGTTGAGTTGGAACATAAACTTTATTGGGCAATTAAAAAGTTCAATTATAATTTGAAAGATGCTAGGGATAAGCGATTACTTCAAATAAGTGAGCTTGATGAATTTAAAATGAAGCTTATGAGAATCTGATGCACCCCTAGTGTGTGTGTTTTTTTGCATATTTTGTGTCAATTTAAATCTCCGGTAACAGTGCCAAAAACTTGACCCATCCAGAAATTACACAATAACTTTGCTTTAAAAAATATGGCCAAAAACATGACCCATTTTATAAAAGATATAAAATAATTCACACACTAGTGGTCCTAACAAGTGCATGTATTGCTTCAAGTAATATAGGACTTTCTTTAAAAGCCCCAGTATCGATCCCACAGAAAAGCACAGTAAAAAATCCCTTAGGCTAATTCTAGTCTACTACTACAAAGTCTTTTGGAAGATGGAAATTCTTATGATAATAACTTAAATCACAATATTGAAACTATAAAAATTAAAGTAAGAAAGACAATTTAAAATGAGTTTAATTAATGTAACATAAATGTAACTAAAAGAACTAAGTTTACTAGATTAATATCTAAACTTCAAAATCAAATTTACTAAGACTAAACAAAGTTTTGTGACGAAGAGTTCAAATTTAAGAAAGCTTCTTTGCCCTTTACAATGAGTATATGGATTGTGACAAAATTAAAATCTTTTAAAAATATTTAAAAATTGTTTTGTGCCAAATAGGGGCAATCTTTTTCCTTACCCTCTTTGAAGTGTATAAAGACCATTGACTAATCCAAAGTTTGGTCCCTAATTCTGTAGTTAGGTTGGAAGTATACCAGTTGCCACTCAAGAGCTCTCAATACTTCCTCACCTGAGGGCTAACAATCTCACATCATTTTCCAATCAACTGAACTAAATTGGGGATTTTAATCCGTCTCCTTAAAATCTCTAATTCTGCATCCAACAAAGTATATTGCCCTATTTGTTTGCACTCAACCCCATGGATGAAATACTCTCCCATAAAATTAAATGTGATTCTCCCCATGTTGTAGAAATCATATCTCTTTTAAAACATATGTTTCTCAACACATTTTAACATTTCAATTGGTCAAATCGAAAAGTAAATGAAGATATTGGTTCAAATCATCACAAACTATTGATATTTAAATCCGTATAAAAAAATCAATTCTTCTCAAAACCGTATCTCAAAATAGAGAGAAAGATAAAGAAGACTACTCAGAACTCATGAGAACAATACAAAAAAAACACAAATTTCATATATTAAAATAAGTTTACAAAATAAAGAAATAAAAGAACACAACTTATCCCACAATCCTTCCCAAGTAAATCCCTAGAAATTCTCTATAAGTTTTTGTCTCTTTACAAGCACTCTCAATTCTCTCTTAGAAGTGTAATGAAGAAGAAATCTCTCACCTTCCCTCTCCTCTTACAATCCTTGAAGAAAATCTCAAAGCCCTTAACTTTTTCTCTCTTGCCTTCTTCTTCCTCTTACTCTCATGCCACACACACACCGAAAAACTCCTCTTCAATCCCTAGACTTTCCTCTCTTTTATAAAAGGATTTATCCCTCCAAAAAGAATTCAAAATTTCCTCCAAAATTTTATCCAAAAGTCAACTCTTTTGAATTCAAAAGACATGTCCATTGATCTAAGAGACATATCCCTTCATAAAATAACCTTCCAAAGTGTCTAGATGCATTGAATCACTCCAAGGGTTGTTTAGAACAAGTGTCCATTTGAAATTTCACCCAAAATTTTTCCCAAACCACCTTATTCCATAAAAAGTCATGTCTGGCACATCATGCACCAGTTCTCTAGATTTTGGAGCATCATGCGCCACTATGCAATAGCTCCACTGTTTTGCTTTGTTTGGCTTCATTTCGCCCCGTTTTAGTTGTGTTCACTCCTAACAGATATACCTAAAAAATAAGCATGAAAAGAACCTTTCTTTAAAGTGTAATTTCATTCAAAAACATGTAAGAAGTGTAAAGGAGATTAAGTATAGAAAGACATATCAAAAGGTGCAAGTCAGAATTTTCTTTCTTGTTTGTTTTTACTCCAAATTGCACCATTTTTGCTTCATTTTCTCCAAAACTTCATTTCTTGTAATTGAAACCAAAAATATGAAAAAACTTCCTTTAAAGTATAATATCATTAAAAATCATTAAAATTGAGCATAAAATATATATGAAAAAGTAGGTAATTTTTAGGCATATCAAAATCCCCCAAACTTAAATTTTACTTGTCCTCAAGTAACCTTTTCACTACATTAAAAATGACTTAGGATAGAGATTAGCTTATAAAATTCTATAATTTAGTTTAATAAATAAAATAATATAATTTAAGAAAAATCTTTAATAAATTAGATTTAAAATCTAAGACTAAGAGTACATAGTATTCAAATTTAAGATTTCTTAATCTCTATTCATTTCAAGATGAATTGCAATTTGTCATATCAAGGATACTTAGAACATCCATATGAAAAAGAATTTCATGAAAACTTTACTATTAAGGGTGCTAATAGTCAAATACAAGTTTAGAAAATGTAATAGAGTCTTTTCCTCAAGTTAATTCAAGTGAAGCATATTTTTGATTAAGCATCTCCTCAAGCTTCTCCTAACATTCTTTTTTTATTATCTTTTTCTTTTTTTTCTCTTTTTTTATATTAAGATTTTTTTTAGTCGTTTCTTTTCTTTTCTTTTTCAAGTCAGGATTACTATATCTAGATAACCTTTAATAATTTTGAACTTTCTTCACTTTATAAATCTATATTAGTTTATGATTTTTCATAAAATTTCATTCTTTTCTTCTTACATGAAACTCTAAAATTCTTAATACTTCAAAAATAAAATTTCCTTTACTTTAAATTGAAAAACATAATCTTATCCTTTCATACCAAATATCTATAACTTAAAAATTGTCCTTCATTACTAAAAACTTTTACCTAAATTTACCATAATATTCATAAACATAAATATAGTCATTTAAAGTTAAACTCTAATATCCAAGGTCATGTTAAATTAATTTTAAAAATATACTTAATTGAAGACAAATAAAATTTAGTTTGTTTCTCTCTTTTTTTAAAGATATTTTTCTTCCCCCCAAACTTGAATTTTTAAATATTTTACACTTAACTCCATAAAATGTAGCCGGAAGAAAAATAAAAGTTGAGTCTACTAACTACTACAACATCCTATCAAATTCGTATACCTGGATAATCAAGATAGAATTATTGTAGGAGAAAGTAGATCTAGCTTCAAAACATGCCTGTAATAATATTAAACTAAAAGGAAGTATACTAACTTTAAAATTTATTTTTCTTCCTACTCCCGAACTTGATTTTAAACATGTATAACATTCAATACAAAAAATATAAGTAGGAAGAAAAATAGTTCAGAAATTCTATCTATCACAAACATCTACAAGTCTTCATTAGAACAAAACTATATGAAATAAAAAGTCTAAACTAGAACATGCTCGATAAAATTTAAAGAAAGGTCTAACAATCAGAACATGTATCGAAATAGGAATATATATATTTATGTGTTCTCCAAATATTTATATTAATGTAACACAAACACGACACACATGATAAATGAGGTCAATTCTTCCTTTAACTCATTGCATCTCACTAACTTACTTCCAATTTCTAACAGAATCACTACACAAATATATTGGGTACTTATAAATAATTTTATAGATTCTAATCCCAAAGATAAGATTACCCCTGATATGTTGGCTCTTGAGCACCAACCTCAGGCATCACCATATCCCTCAATTAAGCACCTTTAGCAGTTATAAGGATAGTGTAAATTTATCTACATGTTACTCATCAAATAGGTTAGCTACTCCCATCAAATGAAAACAAAGTTAAAGAAAAGAAGTAAAAAAATTGAGATGGAATTGTCACTATTAAAATTAATGATGTCTCTTATAAAACTCAAGTTCGGGTGAGACCTGAGTTATAGTGGACTTGTCAATCCAATTACTACAAGAGAACATACAAGTCTAACCATAATAAGAAGTTAAGGAATCACCTCCCTCATAATACACAAAGATCTAATAAAATCACTAACAATCCAAACATCTACCAATCATCAATCAAACTGATCTTTTTTTACTAAAGAAAACACAATACAACACTAACAATCATAACTCTTAAGCACACTAAATCAAGCCACACTGATAACTATGGATTGCCTCCCATAAAGCGCTTTTTTTAACATCATCAACCCAAAAAATGATTCCACCTAGATCAAAATTCCATTTAAGTAATCCTTGATCAATTACCCATTCTTTTCCAGATTCAGGGATTCTTACAAAGTCCTTGAATTAAAATTTTTCTTTCAGCTCTTCCTTTTCAAATTGATTCATATCCTTGTTGCTCTTATTTCTTTCTAGATCAAATATTCTTCTAGTGATTTTCTCAATTATCATATTAATATCATGTTTAAATTTTATAAGAAATGGATCTTTATAAGATACTTCATGATCTCCTAAATTTTGGATCAGATTCTTTCTAGATAATTTAAATTCTGGATCAAATTCTTCTTGGTTGCTCTTTTGTTCAATGTTGTCTTTCAATTCATTGCCTTGGTACTGAGTAAATGGTAGAGGTGGTCTTTCTATATTTATCTTAGTTGAGGAAATATGTTTTTCTAATTCCTTAGGAATTTTTTCCATTGGACTTTCAATATCCTTATTCTCATTTCTCAACTCAAAGTTTAGTTGAAACATATCCTCGAATTCTCTTCTAAATATTTGTTCGATAATTTTAAGTTGTTCATTATTAATTTCTTTAGGGTTTATCTCAGGTTCACTAGGTAAAATCTCTGGGGGTAACTGTTAATTACATTAATAATTTGCTCCAGTTGGTTTTCTATACTCCTTATGCGACCTCTTGATTTTCCAGCACACTCTTCATTTGATTCACAACCTCTTCTAACTTTAATTCTTTCTCCTCATCCTGTGGGTTGGTGTTAAATTGAGGAGGATTATTTTTTGATTTAATATTCTGTCCCAATTGGTTTTCCATTTTTCTTATTGCGGTCCCTTGACACTCCAACTCACTCTCCATTTGAATAGCAACCTCTTCTAATAAATCCTTCTCATCATTCTGGTATTAAATTGACTATCTTCCTAAAATTTGTCTTCTCCTCTAAAATTATTATTCTTGTTAAAATTCAAATTCTTTTCCCAACCTGGATTGTAATAATCAGAATAAGAATTTTGTATTTCATGGTCAGTTTCAATCTAATGTCCAAATGATTTTTCCTTAATAAACTTGAGGATATCTTTCTATATATTGATCTAACTTCCTCTTAATATCTGCAACCTAAGAAATTAAAATTGTAAAATTATCTTCTTGAAAATTTTCCACTCTCTTGGGGTTTGCTCTTTTAAAGCTACTAGCACTATAATCCAAATCTGAATATTCATTATATCGTTGATCAGCCATTTCAAGATTAAATTCATGGATTCTTTTCAAATCTCTTCTAAAAGTTCTCTCCAAATCTTACTTGTAAAGTTCAAGATCTGCAGCTCCTGAACTACACATACAAATCTAATGACTTAACTAATAGGATAGATATCAAAAATATTTTTTTTGGTATTTTTGATTTTCTTTAAAATAAACACACAATAATTAAGCACACTATATAATAATACTTAAAATTCCAAATATGTCTTAAAGGTTTAACTAAAATTCTCCTAAAACTCTTACCAAAGCTTCCATGGCAACGATGCTAAAAACATGATGCACCCCTAGTGTGTGTTATTTTCTTGGGTGTTTTGTGTCAATTTAAATCCTCAGTAACAGTAACAAAAACTTGACCCATCCTGAAATTTTGTAGTAATTATGTTTTCAAAAATATCGCAAAAAACTTGACCCAATTTATATTAAGTAGTTAATGTGCAAAATCAAAATATTTATAAAATATATAAAATAGTTCACACTAGTGGATCTACGTAAGTGCATGTATCGCTTCAATAAATATAGGGATTTCCTTAAAAGCCCCAGTATCGATCCTACAGAGAAGCACAGTAAGAAATCCCTTAGGCTTATTCTAGTATATTACTATAAAGTGTTAGTTTTGGAAGATGAAAATTCTTTTGATACTAACTTAAATCACAATATTGAAACTATAAAAATTAAAGCAAGAATGACAATTTAAAATGGGTTTAATGAATGCAAACAAAAATGTAACTAAAAGAACTAAGTTTACTAAATTAATTTCTAAACTTCAAAATCAAATTTACTAAGACTAAAAAAAGTTGTGTGATGAAGTGTTCATGTTTAAGAAATCATCCTTGCCCATTACAATGAGTATATGGATTGTGAAGAAATTAAAATCATTTAAAAATAAATAAAAAATGTTTTGTGCCAAATAGAAGAAATCCTATCCTTTACCCTCTTCCAAGTGTTTAAAGAACATTGACTAATCAAGAGTTTGGTTCCTAATTCTGTGACTAGGCTGCGAGGATACCAGCTGCCACTTCAGAGCTCCCACTACTCCCTCACCTGAGTGATAACAACCTCACATCAGTTTCCAATCAACTGGACCAAATTGGGGATTTTAATCTGTCACCTTAAATTCTCCAATTCTGCATCCAACAAAGTATATTTCTTTATTTATTTGCACTCAACCCCATGGATGAAATACTCTCCCATGAAATTAAATGTGATTCTCCCCATGCTGTAGAAATCATAGCCCTTTTGGAACATATGTTTCTCAACACATTTTAACATTTCAATTGAACAAATCAAAAAGTAAATGAAGATCTGGGTTCAAATCATAACAAACTATTGACATTTAAAACCGTATAAAACAAAGTCAATTCTTCACAATACCATATGTCAAAGTAAGGAGAAGGATAAAGAAGACTACTCAGAACTCTTGAGAAGGATACGATAAAACACAAATTTCTTATATAAAAATAAGTTTACAAAACAAAGAAATAAAAGAAAAAAACTTATCTCACAATCCTTCCCAAGTAAATCTCTAGAAGTTCTTTCCATGCCTTTGTCTCTTTAAAGGCCATCTCAATTCTCTCTTAGAAGTGTAATGTAGAAGAAATCTCTCAACTTTCCTCTCCTCTTACAATCCTTGATAAAAATCTCCAAGCCTTTGACTTTTTCTCTCTTGCCTTCTTCTTCCTCTTACTCTCATGCCACACACACAAACTCTCTCTCTCACACACACACACACACACACCAAAAAACTCCTCTTCAAGCTTTAAACTTCCCTCTCTTTTATAGAAGTCTGCCTCCCTCCATAAAGAATTCAAAATCCCCTCCAAAATTCTATCCAAAAGTCAAACTCTTTTGAATTCAAAAGATATGTCCATTGTTCTAAGAGACATATCCCTTCATAAAATAAACCTTGCAAAGTGTCTAGATGCATTGAACCACTCTAAGGGGTGTTTAAAACAAGTGTCCATTTGAAATTTTGCCCAAAATTTTTCCCGAATCGCCTTTATCCGCAAAAAGTCATCTCTAGTGCATCATGTGGAAGTTCTCTAGATTTAGGAACATCATGCGCCACTCTATAGTAGGTCCATTGCTTTGCTCAGTTTGGTTCTGTTTCAGCTCTGTTTTGCCCCGTTTCAGTTGTGTTTCTCTCCTAACAGATATACCTAAAAAATGAGCATGAAAATAATTTTTTTAAAGTGTAATTTCATTCAGAAACATGTAAGAAGTGTAACGGATATTAAGTATAGAAAGCCATATCAAAATGTGCCAAGTCAGAATTTTCTTTCTTGCTTGTTTTTTACTTCAAATTGCACCATTTTTGCTTCATTTTCTCCAAAAGTTCTTTTTTTATACCTGAAACCAAAAATATGCAAAAGACCTTCCTTTAAAGTGTAATATCATTAAAAATAATTAAAATTGAGCATAAAATATATATGGAATGGTAGGTAATTTTTTGGCTTATCAGAATGCCAAAATTTATAAAAAGAAAACATAATTTAGGCGTGATAAAAAAATTCTAAAAAAACATTTTGAGCCTAGGCAAGAAGTATTGCTTCATAATTTAAAATTGAAATTACTTCCAAGAAAACTTAAATCTAGGTGGTCAAAACCATCTATAGTGATAAAAGTATATCCATATGGAGCGGTTGATATTGAAGATCTGAAAATTGGGAGAGTGATTAAGGTAAGTGCACATAGATTAAAAGCTTACATTAGTGGAGAGGGTCCTGCATTGGAAGAGATCCTAATGTTTTGTCAAGCTTAATTAAAATAATGGTTATGCAAGGTTGACGACGTTAAACCAAGCGCTTGTGGGAGACAACCTATAGTTATTGGTGTGATTTGGATTTGAATTGTTGTTGAGATGAATTATGTATGATGATTGTGAGTCTTTTATGATTTAGCTCAAACTATTATTATATTAAAGGAGTTGAAGAGTGGAAAAAAGAAATTTGAAAATTGAGTATGTTGGTTTGGTGCTATTGCGTTAGATCTGGTGCTATAGCACCACAGTTCGAATAACTTCTCAAAACCTCCAAAAATTTGTTTTCTCTTCTTCTTCCTCTATATAAAACCTCCTAGGATGGGATTTGAAGTATCCCTACAACATTCCTTAGTATTATAAAGATATTTGAGAGTGTAAAATTAATTTAAGAGATCATGGAGAGCAATGAAAATGGGAGATTTGAAGAAAATAAGTTGGTACATAATGACGATCAAGCATAATTCATTGGAGACCACGCAGTGAGTTTGGAGCGCCTCATGGAAAAATATGAGAAGATTGATGTGGAGATTTCTCTTCTACTTTCAAAGGTTGAAAATAAGTTCCACCATTATGAGCATATAGATTGGCAATTTAAACTTTAATTCAATAGTTTGGCGTGTTTCCAAGATAGTCAAGTGATTATGTATAACACCAACAATTGGATCGACGATAAGTTTTCTAAGAAATTTCTTCATGCTACCTTCTATAATTGCTACATTCAAAATTGCTTGGTTAATGGAATGGAGAATATCACCATTGATCAGGAGTGGTCCTAAAGATTGTTTTTATAAGGATATTTCTATTTTATATGTTAAAATTTTATGTGGAGTGCCTACCATATTTGTTTCAAGTCTTAGTGTGTGGTTTTTTATCTTTGTTGTATGAACGTATAAGTGAAGTCTTTGTGTTTATGTTGTATGTATTGAACTTATTATTAATATAAGAAAATGTTATGTTATGTTGTGAAAAAGTGGCCTTATGCACTCAAATTAGAATTTGCGAATTTGAAATTTTGGATTGGTGACAAACTCAATAATTATAAAATTGGTTATTAAAATTTGAAAAAGAGCCTTTCTACATCCTAGATTTTCTATTTTCTTTTCAAATATAATTTTTTTTTTGAAATCTAGATGAGTATGAACGGCGCTATAGCACCACTTTTTGGTCTATAACACTATTCATCAGGCTATGTAGGGCGCTATAGTGCCAAAATAACCCGTGAGTCATTTTAAGTGCCTGGATTCATGAATTTCACCATTTTTACCCTTGGTTCATCTCCTTCCTCCATTTTTTCACATTGTAATCCCTTAGGGTTTCAATTTGTGCTTGATTGGCTTGGAGACAAGCTTACAAATTTGGGATTTCTTCATCCTAGGTAAGATCTTCACCCTAGCCTTGAAAAATTTTGATTTGATAATGGATTTCACCCACAATGTGGATTAGGAAAAAAATTAGAAGATTTGATAAAAATAGTGTGAAATCCATGGTTGAATGATTATTTATGATTAGATTGTATTCTTAGAAGCCTTTTGAAGTTGTGTTTTTGATTTTTGGAATTTATCTTGAAAATTTTTAGATTACACATGGCTCCTAAAATGAAGACAGGTAAGAAAAAGGCAACATTTGATTCTGATAAGTTTGCTAGTGCAAGGGCTTGAGACAGATATGCTGATCTGCAATCAAAGAAGTTGATTGCATAACACAGCTTTTCTGATCTGCAATCAAAGAATTTGATTGCATAACACAATTTTCTACGTCCTAGTGAAACTATTGAGCACTTGATTGTAGAGTGATAATGGGAACACTTTTGTTATTTCAATGTAGTATTGAGAATTCTATGCCAACTTGCCCGATGAATCAAATGACTTGGTTTATGTGCACGAGCAATATGTGGATATTAGTTTTGTTCAAATTAACCATAAATATCAACTGCACAAAGTTCCTACCTACTTATTTTCTGAGTTCCATCCTATTGATGATGAATTAGATGAGATTATGGGATATTTAACTGCTAGAAATGGATTTTGGAAGATTAAGAATGGGTGACGGGTGAACTTTTCATTTTCAAAACTTAATGTTCATTCTCAAGCCTGACACTATTTTATGTCAGGTAGAATACTGCCTACCAACCATTTTAGTGAGGTAACCCATGAGAGAGCAACTTTAAACTATTATATTCAAATGAAGAAACTTATTGGCATTGGCTCCCTCATTTATACCAACATGCTTGTTCCTCGATAGGAGGAACTACAGGAGGTTTGAGTTACCCTTCTCTTATTACTACTTTGTGTATTGGATCTGTAGTGAGTATGAGACTTGGGAAGAAACTTTGTCATCTCATAAACCCATTAGAAAAATGAATTTAGGAAAATATGAAAGACATTTGGGACTAGACCTATGACTGGAGTTAACATATCTTCTACTTCATTTTCTACTTCTGCTCTTGCTCCTAGAACATCTGCTTCTTATTCTATTTCTATACATTCTCTTATGGAACAAATGATGATTCAAAAATGAGATAAATAATCAAGTGAAAGGGCTTGAATCTCATTTGTATCATAATGATGATATTATGATGAGGAAGGTTGAGTGGTATTTTGCTTATAATCAGGCTATGGGTGACCATTCTGTGGAATTTCCTACTTGCCCCACTTTCACACCATATCAACCTTCTAAGTTGGACGAGGAAAGAGATTTGGGTGATGATGATGATGATGATGATGATGATGATGATGATGATGGAGATGATGAAGATGCTGATGTTTAGTTTGAGTTTCTTTCTTTTCTTTGATGTGTTAGAATATTTGGACTTTGTTATGTTCATGATTTGTTGTATTTGTGTTGGAGTGTGCTATTATTTAGTTTTTGTTTTTGTTAAACTGTTAGTTCTACTGTTTATTTTATGCTCCAATTTAAAGGCTAGACTAGTGTTTATTTTATGCATTTTTTGTTATGTGTGTTAATCTTATGTTTATCACTATTCAGTACTTGACTTTCCTACTTGTGCATGCATTAGTTTCCCTGTTTTTAAATTTAAAAAAAATTTCTCTTCCTTTATGAACTTTCTTGCTTTAAATTGGTTTAAAAATTTAAGTTTGGAAGAAGGGATAAAATTCTTTTTAAACTAAACTTTATTTTGTACTCAAGAAATTATATTTTAAAAAAATTATTTTTAACATAACCTGTGGTATGTAGAGTTAACTTAAAAAAGTCAATTTTTGATTATATGAAAGTTGTAAATAACCTAAGTTAAAGTTTTTAATAATAAAGGTTAATTCTAGAATTTAGTATGAAGGGTTTGGAGTTATGTTGTTCTATTTAAAGTAAAGAATACTGTATTTTTGAAGTATTAAGGATCTTAGATTTATACTTGGAAAGAAAGAATTGAGACTTTATGAAAAATTGTTAGGCTAATACACATTTGTTAAAGTAAGGAAATGTGAGATGTTTTTAACTTTAAGAGGAGGATAGTGGAGTTCAAAATCATTAAAGGCTATCCAAATGTAGTAATCCTCACATGACATATGATGAAGGAGAAGAATGAAAATGGTCCTAAAAGAAAATGAAAAAGAAAAGCAAAAAAGAAAAGAAAAAATATATGTGAGGAGAAGCTTGAGGAGATCCCTAATAAAAAATTGGCTCGACTTGAATCATCTTAAGGAAAGAAACTTAGTTACATTTCTAACTTGACTTAGAATTATTAACACTTTACTAATAAAGTTCTCATGAAATTCTTTCTCTGTTATTTCTTCTAGGATCATAATTTTTAAACTTGACTGCTAAATGTTCTTGTACTTTAGTTTTCAACTTGAGTTGTTAAAAATTTTTCTCAAAGTTTCTCTATAGCATTTTATAAAGAAGAAATTATGGAAGTCTTTAAGTTAAATTTGCTACCACATGTTATAAATTTTATATATAGTATAAGGAGTTACTTGAGGACAAGTAACATTTAAATTTGAGGGAATTGATCAACCTCAAAATAACCTTTTTTTAGTGCTTATTTATAAGCAATTTATGAACATTTTTGATGATATTGAACTTTAAAAGAAGGTATTTTGCATGTTTTTGGTTTTAGGCATATGAAATGAACATTTAGAGAAAATGAGAAAACGATGCAGCAAAAATGAAGATTTTTGTGTGGAGCTATAGAACCACACCTTGGCACCATAGCGCCACCGTTGATAAAAAAGGGTACTATAGCGCCTCAAATTGGCGGTATAGCGCCAGTAACCACCTTTCTAGAAGATACATCAAATGTTGCTGAAATTTGGAGAGTGTTTGAAGGAAACCTTTCTTATTTTCTATTTAATGAGAAGGATTTGGCCAAATTTAGGGACCTTTTGGAGTCTCAAAACTTCAATTGGGCGGCAATAGTGAGTTAGGTTTTTCATATTTTGTGTTCAAGTGTAAGTGTGAGTTTTTTTGTTTTGAGGAGTTTTGAGGTTTGTTTGGGGAACTTTGCGGAGTTTTGTTTGGGGAGAAGTCATAAGGTACTTTGTATTTGTGTTTGAGTTTTTATTGTAAGACTTGGATTTCAATGCAAATATTTTATTTTTCTTTAATCTGAAGACATAAGGTACTTTGTATTTGTGTTTGATTTTTTATTGTAAAACTTGGATTTCAATGCAAATGTTTTGGTTTTCTTTAATCTCGATGAATTCTGAGTAGTTACCTTTCTTTCTTCTTACATATGAGACTTAATCATATGGGACGAGAATGATTTAAAGATTTCTTTTACTCATAAAAATTGTGATGATATTTTCACTGAATCTTCATTTACTTTACAAAATAGCCATTTGTGAGGTTAAAATCCATTGAGAAATATAATGATCTGGGAGGGCTATGATTTCACCTAACTAGTGGATACCACACTTCAATCTGGGCAGAACCATTTTGATCACCAAAGGGAGAGTGAAATCAACTGGGAAGATAAGTTTTGTTGGGAGTAGAATTTGTTAGATTTAAAGTGACAAGCTAGATTCTTATCAGTTTAGCTTAAGGTCTACTCCCTTGATGCTGAGTTTTGGTCATTATGATGGCATTGGCTATGGTCATCTAGAGGTGAGAGGCTAGCTAGTGCTGATGTGGAGTTGGGATGTTAAGGAATCGACCTTAAGTTAGCTAATGCTCTTTGCAAGCACCGGGAGGGGGTAAAGAATACGACATTCTTCAAGTTTTCATAATACCCCAAATTTATCTTAAATCATTTGAATCCTACATAGAGTAAAATCTCTTTGCAAGGGGCAAGGTTTTTCATAATATCCAAAGTCGTTGTTATATTTTGTTGAGCTATTACATTTAGTTGTTACTTACTTTTTAACTTTCTTAGTAGTAATTTTTAGTAAGCAATAATTTTAAATCTTTTATCTTTTTAATTTTTAATTCAAATAGAATTTATGTAAGTTGATTTTAAGAGTTACCACATTCCTCATGGGATAGATACCGAGGTTTTTAAAGAAAATCTTATGCTACTTGAAATGATACGTATACTTTCATAGTACACCTAGTGTGAAAAGCTATTATATAATTCATAAATCATTTTAAGTGTTCACACTAGCCGCTAGATATAAACTGAGATATAATTTCTTGCATAATTAAAGATTAAAAATACGCGTAAGTGCGATTGGGTCAACTAGCGACAAGCACTTGTCCAGAATGATATATTCAAGTGATTTAGCCTGAGCAAAATCACCTTTTTCCTCCTATATGGGCCTCCAGTTAGCTTGGTGCTGACATCCCATTTTTTGTAAATTCATCCTTTAAAAATGAAGCTTCCAGACTTTGATTTTGTTCTTTAGGATGATTAATTGAAACTTTTTATCTGAGCCTAAGAAAATGTACCTGTCTAACTCAAATATGAATGAGAACATAATGGAGAATAACTACCAGGATCAGTTGACTTCCATCCTACCCATGTAGGCCACATAGGTCATAACCATCAGAAAAGAGTTTGGCTTAATTTGAGCTAGGATCACCACATAATGGTTAAAGATCAACCTAAGCCCTATACAGAGGGGAAACTAGTTTCACCATCAAAACTGATCTCAATCGCCTAAGTAATCAGAAGCCCAAGTTTCACCATCCACTTGATGAAGGACAACACTTGTGTCACACACATAAATGTCATCTAGTACTTCACATCGAGTGACATTAGGATTGACTTCTCGGTCATTCTTATCGCACTGAACATTTGAAAAGAATACTTAAACATCATAATAATTTAAGGGAAACTAACTCAAAGGAAGAAAAAGTGAAGAAAGAAACTATATATAGAATATGTGAGAAATTTGAAATGGCTCACATCCGTACATCAATTTCTAAAATATACATCAAATCAACATGAAAATTGTGGGTGTGAAATGCTTAAAAATTTTTTATAATAAGACAAAAACCATCCATTAATTTATGATAAAAAGTACAATTATAAATCATAACCAATATTTCACAATATCAACATTTATATGGGACACTCCCATATTCACCTCAGAATTTTATGATTCACATATTATCCTTGTTATCCACCAGAGACTCCTCAGGAGCTTACTCCTAGATCCACTTACTGTGTCATCTGGGATGCCCCTCAACGTATAATGATTACAAGTGCTACAATCTCTCCACAAGAAAATTTATTGTCTCAAGTCATGTGATATTAGATGAGAGCACATTCTCTTGGGCCGTAAAGGTTGTTGCATCTTCCTCTACAAATCAATTTACCACTGATACATCAAAATAATATATAGTTTTAAGTATATATTTTATGCTTATTTTTGGTGATATTGCACTTTAAAGAAGGGTATTTTCATATTTTTGTTGCAGATATATCAATTTTAGGCATTTGGAGCAAAAATAGCAAAAATGAGGAAATTTGGAGTAAAAAATACAAATTTTGAATTTTGGCGCAAGATGTGTCAGATTGGCGCATGATGCTCCAGATTAGTGCCAGAAGTGCCGAATTGGCACCAGATGCGCCAAAACCTAGAACAACACTGTCATTAGCAAACTGGGGTATGATGCGTGATCGCGTTACTACTTATATGCAACAGTACAGTATGTCTTGATATTTTTCACTTATGTTTCCTTACTTTGCAACATAACCAAAAACTTGATCCAGGAGAAAATAAGAATTAAAATTTTTAATTTATATATATATTTTTTGGGATACTATGCAATTATATGTATCGTTATCAAGTAATTTAGGACTTTTTGATTAAGACATGAATATCGAACCACAAGGAAAATTAATAATATGCACTATTAAACAACAAACTTTATGTTTTAAAAAGACAATTACTTAGACTATAGAAATTTTTATAGTAATTAAATATCAAATATTTTGGGTATTTTTGATGTTTTTACAAAATAGTAACAACTTCTAAAGATAACTTGAGTTTATGTAAGAGAAAAACACTGAATATGAAAATATCTTTCTCCTTATCTTGAATCCGTGATAAGTATATGAATTCTATTGTGGAAGTATGCAAATTGTGTTGTGTCAAATAGGAGCAATAATATTCTTTACCCTTATTAGAGATGCTATAAAGAACATTGACTAATTTAAAGTTTGAATAGTTCTGAAGATCGGCTAGGCAGGGAAGATACTAGCTCTCAATTTAGAGTTCCCTCGATTCCCTCCACTTTTGGGCTAACATCTCGTATTAGAACCTAAAACAATAAACCAAGTTGGGGACTTTAACCTATCACTTTAAAGTAGTCTAAATCTACACCTTTCAAAGATTATTTCCCTATTTATTTGCACTAAATCATATAAATTACATTCTCATTCATACACCATCATATGATTCTTTCTAATTGTTGACTGAGACAATACCAGCCCGGTTCATAAAAGTTCTCACAACAAATTTTAACATCTAGATAGACCAAATCAAGAAGTAAATGAGTGCATGGAATGAAATCATCACAACTTCTTCCAACATTAAAGATTAATACTCTCCACAACTCCCATCCAACACTTTAATTACTTATCATTTTAAGAAGAAAGATAAAGAAAACGACTCTGAATCCATGCAGAAAAAAAAAACCACACTAGTTTAATAGTAGAAACCATTGTCAAACCAATAAGAAGTCTCAAATAAAACCAAAAGTAGTTTAAAAATAAAAGATAAAAACTTATCTCAAATCCTCAACCAAACTCTTGAAGTTCCTTTGAATATCTTCTCTTTTACAACACTCTTAACTCTCGTAATAAAACTAAACACAAATAGGATAAAGTAAGTTAGTAGTGCCTAAAAATCTCTCCAAACAATCTCTAGAACTTCTCAGACTCCCCCTTTCCATCACTTTTCAAGACCTTCAAGCACACTTCAAAAAGTCCCAACTTCCTTCTTTTATAAATCTTCAAGAGGTGCCTTGGTAACTCTTCAAAATGTGTCTAAATTCAATGAATTCTGCAAAGGACGCCTCCTTTCACAAGTCTTCTAACTATATTTTCATTTCTAATGGTCATAACAACCCTCTTTAGCCAATAGTTCACTCAAATGTCTTTTCAAAAAATTTGATAAAATGAAGTAAAACGTCACATAACCGCCTCTGGCGCTTAAGCGCCGTGCCTCTGGCGCGACCTACTCTATTTCACGGGCGCTTAGGCACCAAAACACTTTAGCATAATTTTCACATTTTGCTCCAAATTTGATCCTTCTTCACTCTTTTTAGTATTTTCACCTTTTTACTTGTATTTGAAAGAAAACACAAAAATACCTTCCATTAAAGCAGAATATCTTAAAAACAAGTATAAAAATATGTCTAAAAACACTATATATTTTAGGTGTATCAAATTCCCCCAAATTTAAAATGTGACTTGTCCTCAAGTGACACTTCAATCTTTAAAAACTAAATAAGTATGATATGTATATGAGTTTCTTTAGGAGTTACTAAAATTTAGATTTATAAATATAGTAGTCCAATTTAGAAAAAATATTTAGTACATGAGACCAACTTAAAGTTTAGAAATTTTTAATGATAAAAAATATGAAAATATGAGTTCCTTTCTAATACAGAAATATTATAGATTTCCAATTTTAGAATTTAGTGCTTTTATTATCTCCACTTAAAAATTTTTATTAAAAATAATTTTACTTATGATATATATCCCTAAGCTTAAGAGTTTCTCAAGTCTTATATTTAAAAAGATCAAATGTGGAACTAATTTTTGATTAGGCACTAATCCTCATGCTTCTCCTCCCTTACTTTTTTTCTTTTCTTTTTCTTTTTATTTTTCTTTTTTCCTTTTCCTTTTTTTCTTTTTCTTTTTCTTTTTCTTTTACTAGCAAGGATTACTATATCTGGATAGGCCTTTAATGATTTTGAATTTCACTTCTCTTTTCCTAAAGTAAAGTCCCATATAAATCTTTTACTTAAAAATATAATAATAGTTTTGAATATTATTTTTAATAAAATAAATTTAAGTATTAAAAATAAAAGTCTAAATTTCTAAATTTTCAAAAATACAATTTTTCTTACTAAAGATAGTTACATTATATTTATCATTTTATACACTAAAATTTTTTAACTGAAAGTTTTTCTTCATTACTCGGAATTTAAACTAAATTTTCTTACTCATTTCTATAATTAAATTTTACTTTTCTAATATAACTTCATATACATGATCATTTTTCTTTTCAAATCCAATTCACTTATAACACATTTGAGAAAAAAAAATTCATGTTTTGAAAATATTGTTCATTCCCCCAAACTTAAATTTTTAACAAGATTAAACAGTTTAGCAGCGGATATATATAAGCAGGAATGACAATTGAAATAACATGCTTACAAAAATTTTTTTATACCCTAATTATACAAGTATAAAACTAAAAATATGAGTAAAATTAATTTTTGATCAATTTTCTATCATTTTCATTTCAATTCAACATGTAGAGATTAAATAGACTTCTACGTAGTAGGTATAAATATAAAAATAAACTAACACACTAACTTTGATTTCCAGTCTCATCATAAAAATAAACACACTAACAAGATAAAAGAAAAATACAGGGTAGCAATTTTCTGAGTTTAAAATTTAAAATTAACGTTAACAAGATTTTCAACTTTCCACAAGACATAGAATCAAGTTCAATCCTTAACTAACTAACACAGTACTTTAACACACAACAACAATCACTACCCTTGAATTTTAAAGCAAAATACTAACAAACAAAAACATCACAATAACAATCAAACAAAAGTCCAAAACATCACATAATCTAAAGAGGTACATAAATGCAAATGTAGCAAGTCTAAACGAAAAGTCCATCACATATTACAAACATAAAAATGAATCAGTCCTCCACCTTATCATCATCAGAATCACTGCTATATCAGACATCTGTTGGCTCATAATCAGGGTATCTAGGATATGGAGAAAATTGCACTCCTTGGTTACCCCTAATGAGGTTTTCCAGATATGAATGAAATTTCTCCTCATAATCACTTTTCCTTCTATTATACCCATCAATATGATCTGCAAAGCTTTCTAAATTTCATACCTTATCTGTAATATAATTGATATTGTCCATCATCCTCTGCAATAATTGATCTTGAGTTTCAGTAGACTCACCTCTAGAAGTAGAAGCTCACGAGGTAGATGGTCTAGATGTAGAAGCAACAACATACATTGTCATTCCATAACCCCTTGAAAATCTTCCTCTCCAGCCAAAAATAGAATGCTCAGAATACGATTTCACATTGACACTTGTAATTGACTTTAGAGGAAACAATACTTCCTCCCATATATCATATCTCACTCCAGCCTGCTCACACAAAGAAAAGATTAAAGAAGCAAATCCCAAACCTGAAGTAGTAGTGGTAGTGGCAGAACTGATGATAGTCTGATAGATCAAAACTCCAATATTGATGAGCTAGCCTTCCTAAATACAATAGTTCAATGTTGCTTTTTCTATAATAACTTTACTGAGATGATTCATCGGTAACAGACGAACTGAAATAAAGTAGTGCCATGCCTTTGAAGGTGCACTTAACTTTGAGGTGGAAAAGTTAACTCTTCTCTCATTTGTAATTTTCGAAAGTCTTCTTCCAATAGTCAAATAGAAAATAATCTCATCTAGTTCCATTTCACTAGGACTATAGTTAGCATAAAAACACAAAGTATCAGGTGGTAGATGGTAAAACATATTGATTACCTCCGGTGAAAAAGGTACCAATTTTCCTCTAACCATGACTCGATCATCTTCAGACTCGGGAAGGTTTACATAAAAATCCCTAAATATAGAAATAACACCCACAATAGAAAAACAACAGAATCGTTTCCATTATCAGCAAACAATCAGATCTTCTATGGATCCACCTGGATTTTTGAAACATCGCTCTTGGATAAGTTTCGTGATTGCAGAGCATCACTATACCTATCTTGAGACTTCAAACTCACAAACTTGCTCGAATCAAAGGGGCTTTTTCCATTATTCCTCTTCATTCTTGGTGTCATTCTACAAATTTCATAAAATTCCACAAAAAACTTAAAAAATCAAGTCTATTCTACTAAACTTAACTTCTATAAGCATAAATAACACTTTCTATGCAATTTCCATAGATTTTTCCTCATTTTTCACCATGAATAGTAATTTTTTAGCTCTTCCAAATGTACTCAAAATACATGGTGAAAATACAAAATTTTTACATAGATGTGAAGCTCTTACTTTAAGAAATCCAAATCTAGCAAATTTTGCTCAATTCCACCAAGAAATCTTCAAGAAAAGGCTTGCCCTAGACTTTAAAATTGCAAATTCGAGAGGTTGAAGGTGACAGTGAGAGTAAAAATGGTGATTTTTGGGGTTATTTTTCACTTTTAACATTTGAAAACTGGTTTTCATGAACCAGCGCTTAAGCTCAGATTAGTGGTGCTTAGGCACCTGCCTCTCGGGTTACTTCATGTTTAAGCACGAGAATGTGTCTCTTAGGCGCTAGTGCACCATTTTTGATATATTTGAACTTAAGTAAAATGCACCATAAGCCTAAGTATACCACCCCTAAATGGTCTTATAACACGTAAATGACTATTTTCCTATCCCTTAACTCCCTTTTTTCTCGAAATTCTTCAATATAACTAATTCGATTTGAGTCTAAAAATATCACAAATTTTCACAAAAACAAACACTTATATTCATTTACGAACTTGTACAAGTACATATAACACTTAATTCTCACTCCAAACAGTCTCAGATGAGAAAATCTTCTAAATACAAACACTAAACAAACTAGCATAAACTCCATACACAGTATTTAACACTTAACACATTAAACAACGACTCCTAACAAACAAACTTTAACAGTGAACTTAATTCAATTCTTCATTTGTTGGGTGAAATTCTAGTTTTTTATCAGTCTCTCCTTAACCATTCGAAATATAAAGTTGATAAAACAGACGCTGGTGACGAGCTCTGATACTATCTTCTTCAATCCATTTCTGCTTAAGATACATCGCATTATACGCTTCCTCTATAACTAGTATGGCTAAATTGCATTTTCAATTGCCATCCAATATGCTCTAGATGTGCATGAATCTCAATTACTTTTGTCTCAAGTAAAGCCATGCTTGTCTCAATCTTGTCGATCTTTTCTGATATTCCTTTAATACTAACGGCTAAGAAACTGCTATACATCTCTTGTGCACTTTGACTAATGAATTTCTTCTTCATGGTCTCTTCCTTCTTCTTCAAATCCATCTCCCATGAAGACATCTTCTCAAAATCTCTCTTTCCCTTAGACTTTTAGAGCTAAAAATGATCTGGGGTGAAATTCCTTCACAAAGCGCTTCTATTTATAGGCTTAAATCCCTCTATTAACTTCTAGGCACATCCTAGAACTGCCTTGACATGTTTTAGTCAACCAATTGGCAGTTAAACATCCTAGAATCTGAATTTTGCACATGGTTTTTAACTCCCGCGCTTAAGCGCCGAATTTTGGTGCTTAAGCACTAGTGCTCAATTTTGTACCAATCAACTTAACGTCCAAATTCTCATTTTAGCATGTCTAAATCACTAAATAAAATCTTAAAATCAATGCTTATAAATAATAGACTCAAAAATGCTACCCTAAATTTTCTTAATACACACAAACAACATTCAAACTAAAACACAATGATAACCATGAGTTGCCTCCCACAAAACGCTTGGTTTAACGCTGTCAACCCGACGTAACCAGTGCTTATTGTAGTTTAACCAACATCATTCAATCGTTAAATTTATGTTGATCTCCTACTAAATAAGGTTTTAGTCTATGACCATTCAACTTAAAAATGTTCTCAGTTTTAGGATCTTTAATATCCACAGCTCCATAAGGATAAACTTTTGTCACAACAAATGGGCCCATCCACCTGTACTTAAGTTTGCCTGGAAATAATCTTAACCTTGCATTATATAGCAACAATTATTACCTTGGCTGAAAATTTTTAATAAGAATCCTTTGATCATGCCACATCTTCATCTTTTCTTTCTATATCTTAACACTCTCATAAGATTCATTCATTATCTCTTCAAGCTCATTTAATTGCAATAATCTTTTCTCACCAGTATTTCTTAAATTATAATTGAACTCTTTAATTGCCCAATATGTTTTATGCTCAAGTTTAACTGGTAAGTGACAAGCTTTCCCAAATATTAGCCTATATGGGGACATTCCCATAAGAGTTCTGTATGCAGTCCTGTAAGCCCACAAAGCATAGTCAAGTTTGATTGACCAATCCATTTTTGTTGGATTCACAGATTTTTCCATAATTCTTTTAATTTCCCGAATGGATAATTCAACCAAACCACTTATCTGAGGATGATAAGCAGTAGCAATTATATGGTTTATATGATATTTCTTTAATAATTTCTCCATTATGAAATTTCTAAAATGACTTTTCCCATAAGTTATGATCACTCTCAACATCCCAAACGTACAAAATATACTTATTTTCAAAAATTTTACAACAATTTGAGCATCACATCGAGGTAAAGCAACAATTTTATCAATTTGGATACATAGTCCACTGCTAACAATATATATAAATTTCCGAAAGATGATATAAATGGTCCCATGAAATCTAATCCCCAAATATCAAATATTTCAACTTCTAGCATATAATTGAGGGGCATCTCATTTCTTCTAAAAATATTGCCTACTTGTTAACATCTATTACTAGTTTTAATATAGGCATTAACATCTCTAAAAATAGTAGGCCAATGAATCCTGATTGTAAAATTTTGTATGCTATTTTTTCAACACCAAAATGTCCCCCAAAATAAGAATTATGACACTTTTGGATAATTTCATAAGTTTCTTCTAAAGGTACACATCTTGAAATAGTCCTTTCCTTATTTATATAAAAATGGGTCATCCTAAAAATAATTCTTAGCTTAGTATAGACAAATGATAAGCAATTTGATTTTCAGTTCCCTTCCGATCTACTATTTCAAAGTTAAATTCTTACAAAAGAAGAATCCATCTTATAAGTCTAGGTTTAGCATCCTTCTTTTTCATTAAATACTTAATAGCAGAATGATATGTATGCATTATGCAATGAGACCAATTAAATATGATCTAAATTTATCAAAGGCATATACTATTGCTAATAACTCTTTTTCAGTTGTTGTATAATTAATTTGAGTTTCATTAAGAGTTTTACTAGCATAGTAAATTACTTTAAAAATTTTATCATATCTTTGTCCTAAAATAACTCCAATACCATAATCACTAGCATCACACATTAATTCAAAAGGTTTTCCCTAATATGATGAAACTATAATTGGTGTAGTGACTAATTTTTCTTTTAACAACTCAAAAGCTTTTAGGCACTCAATCAAAATTAAAAATTGCATCTTTCTCCATTAAATGGCATAAATGCTTAACAATTTTTGAAAAGTCTTTAAAATATCACCTGTGGAATCCAACATGTCCTAAAAAACTCCTAATTTTCCTTAAATTTATTGGATAAGGTAAATTAGTGATCACTTGAATTTTAACAAAATCTACTTCCAAACAATTTTCTGACATTTTATGCCCTAATATAATTCCTCCTGCTACAATGAATTGACATTTTTCCCAATTAAGGACTAAATTTGTTTCTTCACAGCGCTTAAGAAATTTTGATAAATGTTATAAACATGAGTCAAATGAATAATCATCCATAAATACTTCAATCTTATTTTCAATTAAATCTAAAAAAATTGCCATGATACATCTTTGAAATGTAGCAGTGGGATTAGATAAACCAAAGGGCATTCTTCTGAAAGCAAATGTACCATAAGGACTGGTAAAAGTTATTTTCTCTTGATCCTCAGGAGTTATTTTTATTTGGTGATAACTAGTATATCCATCCAAAAAATAAAAGTATTTATGCCCAGCTAGTCTATCCAGCATTTTATCTAGAAAGGGTAGTGGAAAATGATCTTTCCTTGTCGCAAAATTTAATTTTTTATAATCAATGCATATTTTTCACTTCATGACTTGTCTAGTAGGTATTAACTCATTATTTTCATTCATAGTCACAATTAATCCTCCTTTTTTAGGAACACAGTGAATTGGACTAACCCATGCACTATCTGAAATAGGGTAGATAATTCCAGCATCTAACCATTTTAAAATTTCTTTCTTTACTACTTTCATTATAAAATTTACTCTCTTTTGAAGATCAGCCATGGGTTTGTAGTTCTATTCCATATGAATTCTATACATACAAATTGATGGACAATTCCTTTAATATCAGCTATTGTTCATCCAAAGGCTTTCTTAAAGATTTTCAAAATTTTCATCAATCTTTCTTCTTCTTCTTCCATCGTTAACTTTGAGGAAATTAAAACTTGCAAAGTAGATGAATCTCCTAAAATGACATTTTAAATGATCAGGAAGTAATTTCAACTCAAGTTCTGGAGGTTTTTCTATTGATGGAAAAAATGATTTATCTTTTTCTATCGTGTTAAAAATTTCAAAACTTTTTGAAACATAGTTTGAATCTTCTTTAGAAAGATCTTCACATTGATCTAATTCCTCGTCTTGCTCGTGTTCCAAATCTTTTACTTCAAATTTTTCTTCATAATTAGTTTTGAAATGACATTCACTCAGATATCTTATAACATCCATTCTACAACATTCATCATATTTACCTTTTGCAGGATACTTCATTGATCTCAAAATGTTAAAAGTAATAGTTTGATCATTGACGCGCATTGTTAATTACCCGTTCTACACATATATCATTGCTTTTCCTATGGCTAGGAAAGTTCTCCCCAAAAGGATACGTATCTCTTTATCTTCCTCCATATCTAGCACAATGAAATCAACAGGTAAGATAAATTGATCCACTTTCACTAGGACATCTTCTATAACTCCTTTAGAGTATGTTATCGAATGATCTGCTGACTGTAGAGTTACAGTAGTAGGGGTTATTTCTTCTAATCCCAATCTTTTAAATATTGATAATGACATAAGGTTAATGCTTGCACCTAAATCACGTAAAGCTTTTTTATAAAATCAATCTCCTATCGCACATGGAACTGTAAAGCTACCAGGATGTTTAAGCTTTGCAAGAAGCTTTTTTTTGAATAATTGCATTGCACTCCTCACTAAGTGCAACAGTCTCATTATCTTCAAACTTCCTTTTTCTGTTGAGAATATCCTTCATAAACTTTACATAGCTTGGCATTTGTTCTAAGGCTTCAACAAATGGAATATTAATTGTAAGCTTTTTAATAATTTCTAGAAATTTTGTAAATTGCTTATCCAACTTATGCCGACAAAGTCTCTGAGGAAATGGAGGTGGTGGTTTTTTCTAAGTTAACTTTAAGTGGAGAAATAGGTCTTTCAGAATCTTTTGGAGCGTCCTCTTTCAATTCTTCAATTTCTTCTCTCTCTACTTCAGTTTCTTTTTGAACCCTACCTTCCAACTCTCTTCTGCTTCTAAGTTGAACGACTTTTACTTGCTCTTTATTCTGGTCTTTAGGGTTTGTTTTAGTATTACTAGGACGTGTCCTTGGGATCTATTACTTAATGAATTTGCAATTTATTCAAGTTGATTCGCAATATTTCTAATTGTAGCTCCTTGACATTGTAACTGATTTTCCATTTGTAACCCCACTTCTTCTATAGATAACTTCTTCTCCTTAAATTTTGTATTACTATTGAAACCTGGAGAATAAGTAGATCTATAATTATTATTCTATTGGTTGTTCCAGTTTCCCAATGAGTTTACTTGATTGTTCCCCCATTGCTGATTATTACCACTTGTAGTATTATTTTGATTAAAGTCGGATGGTTCTTCCAACTTGGATTATAATAATTTGAATATGGGTTATTTTGCTTGTTATTTATAGCATTCAAACTTTCTAATGATGCTTGAGAATCTACCATTTGGCCTAATGAATTTTCTTCAATCATGGAGATTGGTTGAGAAAAAATCATTCCAAATTGGTCTAATTTTCTTGAAATAACAACAACTTGATTTGCTAACATAATAAATGCATCAGATTCATAAATATTGGCTACTTTCTTAGGATTCACCATCTCAGAAGGCCATTAAAAATTATTGGTAGCCATTTCTTCAAATAAAGCATACTCGTCATGAAATGGTTTTGACATCAATGAACCACCAGCAGCGGCATCGATAATATATCTAAGAGATCCATTATAAAAAGTTTGAATTTTTAACCAATCAAATACAACATAGTGTGGAAATCTTCTTAATAGTTCTTTAAATTGTTCTCATACTGCATAAATAGATTCCCCTTAAAACTGATTTAAAGATGTAACATCATTTCTAAGCTTCGCAGTTTTTTATGGTGGAAAATATTCAGCAAGGAATTTCTGCACCAAATCTCCCAAAGTTCTAATAGTACATGCTAATGAATTCAACCACATCTTAGCTTTATCCCTCAATGAGAAAGGAAATAATCTAAGTCTTATGACACCATCTGATACACCATCATATTTTAATGTATCACAAAATTCTAGAAAATTTGCAAGTTGTAAATTTGGATCTTCAGTTGGTGATCCCCCAAACTGATTATTTGATACCATTTGGATAATAACAGGTTTAAGTTCAAATGAATTAGCCACTATAGTAGGTTTTTGAATACTACAATGAAGTTCATCTGTTGTAGGGTTGACATAATCTCGTAAAGGTCTATTTTCTTGATGAATTTCAGAATTTTGATCATTTTGGTTTGTCATTTCTATAATTTTTTTCAGATTTTTAAAAATTTAAAATTTGTTTGCTTTTTCTGATTTTCTTAATTGCTCTCTCTAATTCAGAATTGTAGGATACTAGTCCTTCAGAACCTGAACTACGCATACACTAACATAAAAATAAAATACAACAAAATGCACACAAAATAAAATACTGTAATAAGATATTCCTACAATAACTTTTAAAGTTTAAATAGGACTTTTTAAAATAGAAATATACTTTTAATCAATTATCTTTCAATTTTTCCCCGGCAAATGCACTAAAAACTTGATCCCGTTACTGCTTATATGCAACAGTATAACAATGTCTTTGATGATATTTTTCACTTATGTTTCCTTACTTTGCAACAGAACCAAAAACTTGATCCTGAAGAAAATAAGAATTTAACTTTCTAATTTATATATATATTGTGATACTATGCAAGTATACGTATCGTTATTAAGTAATATAGGACTTTTTGATTAAGACGTGAATATCGAACCCACAGGGAAAATTAGCAATACGCACTATTGAACAACAAACTTTCTTTTTTTTTAAAAGACAATCACTTAAACTATAGAATTTTTATAGTAATTAAAATTAAAATATTTTTGGTATTTTTTATATTTTGACAAAATAGTAACAACTTCTAAAGATAACTTGAGTTTATGTAAAAGAAAAGCACTGAATATGAAAATATCTTTCTCCTTATCATGAATTAGTAATAAGTATAGGAATTCTATTGTGGAAGTATGCAAATTATGTTGTGCCAAATAGGAGCAATAATATTCTTTACCCTTACTAGAGATGTTATAAAGAACATTGGCTAATTTAAAGTTTGAATAGTTCTGAAGACTGAGACAATACCAGCGCGGTTCTTAAATGTTCTCACAACACATTTTAACATCTAGATAGGCCAAATCAAGAAGTAAATGAAGTGCATGGAATTAAATCATCACAACTTCTTCCAACCTTAAAGATTAATACTCTCCACAACTTCCATCCAACACTTTAATTACTTATCATTTTAAAGAGAAAGATGAAGAAAACTACTATCTGAGAGAGATAAAGTGAGAGAGAGCAAGATAGAGAAAGATTTAGGTCTCCTTCCTTTGCCTACCAACCTTGAGAGAGGGTGGAAGAGTGAGAGAGTGTTGGAGAGAGAAAAGAAGAGATAGGGAGATGAGAAGGCTAAGAGGGTGAGGGTGAGAGAGTGGAAAGGATGTTAGGAAGGACTAAGGGATGAGAGAGACAAAGAAAGTGGCAGGTCAAGAGAAAGAGAAAGATACTTAAGGTATAGCCCTCTCTCCCTCTCTTACTTTCCCTCTTTTTCACTCTCTCCTCCAACACTCTCACAAACACTCTCTCCTATCTTTCTGCCTTTTCTCTATCTCTTTCTTTGACACTCCCTCCTCTATTACTCCTGTCTCTCTCTCTCTCTCTTTTTATGCTTCTCTCTCTCATGCTCTCGCTTTCTCTCTCCCTCTCAAACAATTTTATCTAAAGCTCTATTTCCCTCATCTCCATTCTCCCCCACACTCATCAATTGTCTCTCTCTCTCTCTCTTTCCCACTTTCTCTCATTTAGATAGATAAAGAGATAGAGAGATAGATTAAGAGAGAGTTAGAGACAAAAGTGAGCATGAGGAGATAGGAGATGGAGAGAAAGAGAGCGATAAGGTGGGACAGGGAGGGAGGGAGAAGGAAATAGAGACGTATATCAAGAGAAAAAATAAGTGGGAGAAAGAGATAGAAGGAGAGGGGGATGAGAGAGAGAGAGAGAGAGCTCTCTCTCCCATTTTGCTCTATCTCATCTCTCTGCAACTCTAACCCTCCCATGCACTCCCTCGTCTTCTAATAAAATAAAGCCCTCTCTATCCACCTTTCTCTCATCTAGCTTTATCTCCTCTCTTTCACATTATTGCACTATCACGATCTTCATTTCTCAAGAAAGGATGTTAATGAGAGATTGAGAGAGAATTATCTCCCTTTCACTTTTCTCCTTCTCTTCTCTCTTCATCTCTTTCTCATTCTCTATCGCAATTCATGTTCTCTCACTGTCTTACTCTTCCTCTTTATCTCTCTCACATTATTCTCTCACTACCACTCTCCCTCCCTCACTTAGTTCCTCTCTCTTGCTCTCCATCTCCCTCTCCCTCTCTTTTTAATCTCACTTTACTATTTATTTCTCTTATAATATCTTATTCTCTTTTCTCTTCTATATCTCTCCTCTATCTGTCTCTCTTCTCTCTCACTCACTCTCTATTTCTGAACCTCCCTTTCTCTCTTACTTTATCACTCTCTTTTTCAAGCTCTTTCTCTTACACTTTCTTCCTCTTGCTTCCTCACTTTCTACCTCTCTACCTCTCCATCCCACTATCTCTCACTCTCTCTTTCTCTTATATCTCACACTCTCTCCTTTTCTCTCACTATTTCTTCTTCTCACTCTTTTATTTTCTCTCTCACGCCGTCACCTCTCTCCCTCTCCATTTCCCTCACTTTTTCTCTTTTGTGCCTCACTCATTCACTCTTGCTCTCCCTCTAGATATCCACCTCTTTTATCTTTCTTGCTCTAAATATCTCCTACTCATCTTCCGTCACTCTCTTCCACACCCTTTTCTCTATCTCACTACATAACTTTCTCACCCTTTGCTCACTGTTAATTTCTACTCCCTCACTATTTCTATCTCTTTCTATCTCTCACACACTTTTCCCTTTTATCTTTCTATTTCTCATACCCTTTCTACCTCTCTCTCACTGTTCTCCATTCTTTTACTCTGTCATTTTCTCTCTACTTCTCTTCCTCTTTCTCTTTGCCTCCCTTCCTCCCTCTCACTCACCATCTCTCTCTCTCTTCCTCCTTCTCTCTCTCTGTACCTCTCTCTCTCTCTCAAACTCTCTCTCCCTCTCACTCTATCTTACATGAGAGAGAGTGAGAGACATCTATCCCTCTCTCTTTATCTATATCTCCCTCTCTTGTGCTATCAACCACTTCTCATCTCTCTTTCTAACCCTCACTCTTCATTTCTCTCTCCATCTTTCTCTCTAATAATCTCATAAAAATGGAGGGAGGGAGAGAGAAAGAGACAAAAGTGGGAGAGAGAAAGAGGTTGAACCTCACTCTCTTATACCCTTATTTTCCATCTTTCTCTCATCACTTTATAACTCTATCTCCCTTTCTCCTCTCTTTCTCTATCTATCTATCTATCTCCTCTCTCTCTCTCATTTTATCTCTTCTCACCCACACACTCTCATTTTTAGAAAGATGAGTTAACAAGGGAGAGAAAAAGAGAGAGAGAGAGAGAGTTGACCGATGAAGGTAGAGAGTAAGGGTGAGAGAATGAACAAGAGATAGAGTGAGAGTAAGTGAGAAAGAAAGATTAGGGCAGAGAGCTAGAGTGTGATAGAGACAGAGATAGAGAGAGCAAGAGATAGAGAGAACATGAGTGTGATAGATCAAGAGATAGAGAGAGAGAGCAACACAAGATAAGGGACCCTTATTTTGACCTTTAACTTATTTTCTCTCTAAATATCTTCATCTCTCTTCTCTTCACCTAAATTTTCAAAAGATATTACTCTTCTCTCAAAATTTCTCTTTCTGTTCCCCCTCTCACTTTCTTTCACTCTCACATTCTATCTTATGCTTTCTATCTAGCCTTGCTCTTTACCCCTCTCACTCTTGCTCCATCACGACAGATTGATGAGAGAATAATGAGAGGATTAGAGATAAAGTTCTAGAGAAAGTGAGAGAGAGAGATGCGTGAGAGTGAGAGAGAGGGAGGGGAAGAGGGAAGGAGAGAGAATGAGAGTGAAGGAGGGAGGGAGGGAGAGGGAGGGAGAGAGAATAAAATAAATTGATAGAGGAAGAGCGACAAAGTAAGAGGTTGGACAGAGAGGAAAATATCGCTCTTCTCTCCCTCTTTATATGGTCACACTCTTGCTCTTTCTATGTCGCTCTCTCCTTCCTTCTCGTTACCCTATATCTCTTTCATTCTATAAACCTCTAGCAAGGAGAAGAGGGAGAAAAACATGAGACAGAGCAGAAGAGCAAGAATAAGAGAGAGAGATAGAATGAGAGAAAGAAGGAAAGAGCTCTAAAGAGAGAGAGAGAGAGTGAGAGGGAAAACAAGTGAGTGTGATAAAGAGAGGGAGAGAGTTATAGAAAGGGAGAGAGAATGGGAGCATGCAAGAAGAGATAGAGAGAAAGAGAATAAGGGTGAGAGACTGAAATGGAGTTAAAGAGAGTGAGAGAAAAGAGGGAGTGAGAGAGGGAGTGAGCGAAACACTCTTTATCTCTCTTTCCCCTCATCTCCTTATTATTATTCTCTTTCTTATCTGCTTAATTTCTCTCTCTTTCTCTATCTCTTTTTCTCCCTTCCTCCCTATCCCTTCAGATGGAAGGAAGAAAGAGATGGAGAAATTGAGTAAGAGAGATAGAGAGCTTGAGAAAGAAATAGTGAGAAAGGAAGAGGGATAGGAGATATAGAGAAACAAAGGGAGAGTGAAATGTGAAAGAGGAAAAATGACAAAATAGAGTAAAAGAAGGAGGGAGGTAGAGAAGGAGAGAGAAGGTGAGGGATAAGTGGTCCCTCATTCCCTCTTCCATCCTTTCTCTCTCACTCTATCACTCTATCTCTCTCCCCCTCTCTCACTCTATCTCTCATCTCTCTATCTATTTCTCTCTCTGCCTCTCCCACTCCGTCCCCTTCTCTCCCTACCTTCCACTCTTTATATTTATTTCTCCCTCTTCCTTTAGCTCTCTATCTCTCACTCTCTCCCTTTCCCTCTCACCCTTGCTCTCTCCTTTTCTCTCTTCCCCTCTCTTACTTCATCCCCATCTCTCCCTTTCTTCCACTTTTTATATATATTCCCCAATTCCTTTAGCTCTCTATCTCTCACTCTCTTCATCTCCCGCTCTCTCACTCCCTCTCTCTCCCTCCCACCCTCTTTTTATTCATCACTTCCTCCAGCTTTCTATCTCTCTCACCCTTTTCATTATCTTTCTCTATATATCTATCTCTATTATGTAGCTCTTTCTTTGTCAAAAACTGATTAGAGGGAGAAAGATTAAGTGATAATAGAAAAATAGATTTAGATAGAGACATTGAGCAAGAGGGGAAGCTAAGTAGTAAATGAGAAAAGAAGAAATAATAAGAGAGATATAAAGATAGAAAGTGAAAGTGAGTGAGGGAGAGGGACCTAGAGAGAAAGGTAAGCAGATGGAGGTTAGAGATAAGAGAGGAGAGAGGGTGAGAGACATTGAGGGTGGGATAGGGAATGAGGGAGGGAGAGAGTGGCATATGATAGATAGGAAGGGAGGGTGAAAGAGATAAAGAATAGACTAAGATAGAGAAAGTGAGTTAGAGAGAGGGAGAGGGGGAGAGGGGGAGAGAGTGATAGGAAGGGAGAGTGAGACAAGGAAAGAGAGAGAGGGTGAGGGAGAGAGCGGGGTGGGAGGGGATAATGTGAGGATAGGCAGGGAGGGAGACAGAGAATGAGAGAGATAGAAAAATTGAGTGAGAGAGAGTGACAGGGAGAAATGAGAGAGATTAGTTGAGAGGGAGGGAGTGAGAGAGATTGAGTGAGTGAAGAAGAGAGGGAAGAGAAACTGAGTGGAGGAAAAGAGAGAGAAGAGTGAGAGAGGATGGGGTAAAGAGAGAGCAATGTGAGAGTGGAGTTAGAGGGCAAGACAGAGAGTTGGAGAAGAGGGAGAAAGAAAGAGAATGAGATAAGGGGAGATAGAGAAAGAGAGATAGAGAGTGGAAGAATAGAGGAAGTTTGATAGTAAGAGATTGAGAGAGGATGGGGAGAGTGGGAGGGGAGCAAGAGAGAGAGAGAGAGGGAGGAGCAGAGGATGGAGAAGAAGAGGGTGAGGGATGGGTGTGAAAGTGAAAGATAAATATAATTGGAGTTGAGAGGGAGAGAGAGTGAGGGTAAGAGAGAGAGAGTGAGGGAGAGACTGTAGGGAGGTAGAGAAAGAGAGATAGAATAAGAGTATGAGAGAGAGATGAAGAGGAGTAGGGTGGGTGAGGGAGTGAGAGAAATGAAGAAAAAGAGAAATAGAGAGAGATAGATAAAGATATAGAAGAAAAGAAAGAGTTAGAGAGAAAGAGAGAGAGAGAGGTTTGGAAAGGGAATGATTTATGTAAGGAGAGAGAAACAGTGAGACATGTAAATCTAAAGAGAGTGAGAAAGAGATAGTAAAAGAGATAAAATGAGAGAATAAGATAGATGGAGAGAAAGAATAAGAGAGACTAAGACATATCTCTCTATTCTCACTTTTATCACTACAACCTTCCTACCCTTACTCACTTCCTCTCTCTCCCTCTCTTATCACTTTGCCTCTTCTTTCTCTTTCTCTCACCATCCATATCTCTAGTTCTCCATCTACCTCACTCCCTCTTTTTTTTTTCTCTCTCTCTCCCACTCTCCCCCTCTCATTTTCTCTGTCACCCTCCCTCCCTCCCACTCTCACTTTCTCTCACTTTCTCCTCCTCCCTCTCACTCTTGCAAGGGAGAGTCAGAGAGAAACGAGTGATAGAGAAGAGAGATACCAAGAAAGGAAGAGTGAGAAAGAGTGAGAGAGGGGTTGAGAGAGAAAAAAGCAGCTATCTCCCAAATTAACTCTCTCTCCCTCTTCTTCTCTCACTCTCTTGTTCTCTCTTTCATTTAACTCTTCTCGTCTCTCACTCTCTCACCCTATCTCTCGTTCTCTCTCTCTCTCTCTCTCTCTCTCACTTCTTCTCCCTTCCTCCCATCCCGGTCCCTCTATATTCATATCTCTCTTTCTTCATGTCCCTCTCTGTGTCTCCCTCCCTCTCTCTTTTTGTCTCTATATCTCACTCACCTCTTTATATCTTGCCTATCTCCATCATTGCCTCTCACTCTCTCTCTATGAATATCACTATCTTTACTCAGAAGTCATCTCTCTCTCTCCCACTCTTTCTTCTCTTTACCTTTCTTGTTATCTCTTTCTGGCTCATCACTCACACTCTTCCTTGTCTTTTGCTTTCATTCTCACGCTACCACTCTATTCTTCTTACTCCCTCACTCCTAATTTCTCCCTCCTCTCTCTATCTCTCTTCTCTCACACTATTTGTCTCCCACACTTTATCTTGCTTAGTCTCTCTATATCTCCTTCTATATCTCCTCCTATTGCTTTTTGATATCTCTCATTATCTCTCCCTCCCTCTCTTCTTTCTCAATCTCCCTCCCTCCCTCCCTCCCTCCCTCCCACCATCCCTTTCCTTTACTCTCTCTCTTTCTTATACTATCAACCTCTCTCACTCTCTCATTTTGTATTTCACTATCTCTCTTTCCCTTTAACTCTATTCCTATCTACATTTATTCCTCAGATTATTGCTCTATCTTTTCTCCCTTTCTCACTCGCCCTTTTCTTTTTTCTCTAGTGAAGTCTCCTCACTCTAGTTCTTTTTCTCTCTAACTCTCTCTTTATCTCTCCCTCCCTCTCTATCTTTTTTCTTCCTTCTCTCCCTTTCTCTTACTCACTCTTTCTCCCTCTCTCTCACTCTCCTCCCTCTCTCTCTCCTCTAACAACCAAGAAAATTTAAACAACCAAGTAAATCTTAACTATCGACCTTATTATCCTCCTGAATTTAACTCTAACCCTAACCCATAAGCTAAGAAAAAGAAGTTGAAAATGGAAGAAGTAATGTTGAACATGGGAAGTCACATACAAAATCAAGGGTCTGTTATTAGAAATATTGAAAATCAATTAGGACATATTGCTACTGCACTTAGTAAAAGACCTTCAGGAATTCTTTCAAGTACTGTAGAAGTTAATCTGAAAGATAAAAATAGGAGCAAATTAAGGTTATTCAATTACAAAGTGGAAAAGAAGTAGAAAAAAGAATCTAAAGAGAAATTGAAGTTGAGGAGGAGAAGAAAGAGATTGAAAGCAATCACGATGAAAATTAACCAATACAAGTTCCTTTATAAAAAACCACTACCTCCGTTTCCTCAATGATTGAAGCAGAAGAATAAAGATAAATAATTTACAAAATTTTTGGAAATCCTTCGAAAGTTAACGATAAATATTCCTTTCATTGAGGCTTTGGAACAAATGCCAAGTTATGTAAAATTTATGATGGATATATTAAACAAGATAAGGAAATTTTCTAATCATAAGACCGTTGCACTCAGTGAAGAGTGTAGCACTATTATTTAGAAAAAGCTTCTTGAAAAGTTAAAAGATCCTGTTAGTTTTACTATACCTTGTGCTATTAGTGAAAAGTTTTTTTGGAAAAGCCTTATGTGATTTTGGAGCGAGTATCAATCTTATGCCTCTATTGTTTTTGAAACATATAGATTTAGAAGAGATTTCCCCTACTACTGTAACTCTTCAGTTAATTGATCGATCAATAACTTATTCTAAAGGAGTTATATAAGATGTATTAGTGAAAGTGGATAAGTTTATTTTTCCTGTAGACTTTATCGTATTAGATATGAAGGAAGAAAAAGAGATTCCATTATTTTGGGGAGACCATTTCTTGCAACAGGGAGAGCTGTGATAGATGTGCAAAAAGGAGAATTAATAATGAGATTCAATGATCAAAAAGTAACATTTAATATTGCAAAAGCTATGAAATATCCTGCAATAGAAAAAGATAATGAATTTTTTAGGATGGAAGTTATTGATTATCTGAGTAATAAGCAACTAGTGTTTGAAGAAAAATTAAGGCAAGAAGAGTATGAAAATAAAAATGAAATAAAAAAAAAGAGAATTTAGATTATGTTCAGACAAATTTGAAACTTTAGATTTGTTGGAATATGATAATAAAAATCATATTCCTTCAAGTATTAGTATTAAACCACCTGAACTTGAATTGAAAGTATTACCTGCCAAATTAAAGTATGTGTTTTTATGAGATTCATCTACATTACATGTTATTGTATCTTCTAATATAACTTAAATTCAAGAACAAAAATTAATAGAAATGTTGAAAAGATATAAAAAGGCTTTTAGATGGACTTTAGCAGATATTAAAGAAATCAATCCTTAAATTTATATGCACATAATTCTATTAGATGAACAATATGAACCTAAATCTGATCCTTAGAGGAGATTAAACCCAATAATGAAAGAAATTGTTAAAAAGGAAATCTTAAAATGGTTAGAGGTTAGAATTATATATATATATATATATATATATATANTATATATATATATATATATATATATATATATATATATATATATATATATATATATATATATATATATATATATTTATATATATATATATATATACATATACATATATATATATATATATGTAATCATGGGTGGGGGCTGGTTCATCTGTTGTTCTACTAGGGTTTCAGTAGAATGGCTCAAACTATTGCTGTAGATGGCCAAATCTTTGCTACCCCTTTAGTTTCAACTGGTTTTCTCTCCTCTCATCACTGGTTTTTGCAAGTCTTGCTTTTCTCTAATCTTTTACATCTTCCCTGGTTTTGGCTTTTTCTAATTTTACTGTTCCATTGCTTAGCTCCACTGTTTTTTCAGTTTTGTTTGGCTGGTTGCTTGGGGTCTTCTACCCACTGTGTGGTTGGTCTTGTTTTTGGATTTCTCTGGCAGTTGACAGCTCAGCGTCAACTCTATCTCAGATAAGGCTCTTTCTGTGATGTCTGATCCTAATCCAATTGATATTGCCACCAATATTCAGTGGGCCAAGGCTACTTTTGCTGTCATTATTGGGAAAGGTAATGAGAAAGTTCAGAATCCTGATGATTTCGTTTTTCCTCAAGAATATCATGAGGGTAATGACCCTCTTTTCAAACCTATATGCAAGAAAAGTGGGAAATTGGCTATCTACTTTACTGAAGAGGGCCTAATGGTCTTACTGAATGTCATAAATTCACCTTAATTGGTAAATTTCAACTTGGCCATCCTAAGATGGAATCTGTGAGAAGATACTTTGATGGACTGAAATTCAAAGGGGCCTGGAAAGTAGGCCTACTTGATGGTAGGCATATCCTTATTAATCTATCAAGGGAGGAAGATTATGCTAGAATTTTTTCTAAATAATCTATCTTAATTGAAGGAATCTCAATGAAACTTTTAAAGTGGACTCCTGATTTTGACCCCAATAAAGAACTTCCCATTGTCTCCATTTGGTTTAAGTTACCTGGACTTAAACTACATTTTTTCAACCCCAAAGTCCTCTTCAACATTGACAAAGCTTTGGGAAGACCTTTGAAATTGGATGCCCCCACTTTCAACTTATCAAGACCTTTTGTAGCTAGAATTTTGGTTGAAAGAAACATCACTTTACCAGCTGTGGAGGAAATTTGGTTAGGTTTTGAGCATAATGGATATTGGCAAAAAATCATAGCTCAACAAATACATTGTTATTGCCATCATTGAAATATGTTTGGCCACACTGATGAGAAATGCTTTAGACTCCATCCCACCCTGAGAAAGAAGCTTCCCAGACCTCATTGGCTTTGAGTTGCCAACTGCTGCTGGTTGTACTGTTAATGCTTCTGAGTTGCCAGGGACAAGGGCCCAAGATGACACTGAACTAGAGTTGGCTGAATTAACCCAAGATATGGCAAAAGAGGATGTGGTACCAAATCCCCAAAATGATCTTGAACAATTGACTGAGCAACTTCACCTCCTGCTACAGTCTACTCAAATTGAACACACCCAATGTACTGAACATCCTACACTCCTTGCTGATCAAGAGATAACAACTATTGAGTTATTAAAGGAAGACCCTTTGATTTTGCAATTAGCTAAAAATCTTGAAGAAGGTTGGCAAGTCCAAAAAACAAAAAAGAAGAAAATGCCTTTGGAATTGAAGAATCTACTCCCCTCTTCATCTTCTTTGGAGGATGTACCCCCTCTTTCTTCTAGACTGTCAAAACTACGAGAAGAGGAAAATCCACCTCTATTGGTGAATGAATCTAATATGTTGGAATGTTAGGGGATTAGCACATCCTAAATCCCTTAATAGAATTTGGTCTCTTAATAGGATGTATAAACCTTGGATCATTGCTTTACTTGAACCAATGATCACTAAACATGTTAACAGATTTGTGAGGAAGTTCCCTGGATTTCAAATTTTTATTAACACTAACAGTAAAATATGGCTTCTTTGCAGAAAGGAAATTCAATGCACTGTCCTTAAAGAGGGAGACCAACTTATCCATTTGAAGTTTAACTTCAATTACTATTGTGGCTTTCCTACTTTCATATATGCTGGTTATACAACAACTGCCAGATATGAGCTTTGGCAACAGTTACAAGAGTTCAGTTCCCCTATAAGGGATTTCTGGTTAGTAGGGGGTGACTTCAACTGCCTCTCTTCACCTAGTGAGATGAAGGGTGGGAGATCTTCTGATATCAATCTAATGAACACATTCAATGACAAAATTCAGTCTACTGGTCTTTTTGATTTTTATAGGCCCTAAGTTCACTTGGAGAAGGGGGAAGATTTGAGAGAGGCTTGATAGAGTTTTGGTGAATGATATTTGGTTTAGAGAATTCCTACATACTTCTGTCCAACACTTGGCTATGAGTGGGTCTGATCATAGACCCTTGCTTATTCAAATATCTTCCTCCTCTTCTTGAACTAAAGCCAAATTCAAATATCTTAATATGTGGTCCATGCATGGGGATTTTCTCAATCAAGTCTCAATGGCTTGGACTGATGTTCATCATCACATCCTTGGTATCAAGCTTTGGCTTTCACATAAAAAAATTCAGTAAACATCTCTCAAATTGGACTTGGGAGGTGGTGGGGAACATTGATAAAAAAGTCCTTGAAGCTGAACAAAATATTTTACAATTATAACAGCTCTTATCCTCTGGCATAGGGTCTGAAATGGACCTTCAGTCTGCTAATGAACATCTGCTGGATCAAATCAACATGCAAGAGGCTTTCTATGCTCAATAGGCAAACAAAATTAAGTTTTGTGAGGGAGATAGGAACTCTAATATTATCATGCTTGCCTCAATTATAGGTGGAAATGCAACACAATTCACAAAATCCTTTCTCAAAAGGGTCACTGGATTTCTAATGCTGATGGTATAGCTGATGATGTTGTTCACTATTTTCAAAATATGTTCAGACAAACTCCATCCTCTCACCCAGCCATTACAGATACGCTGTTTGATAAGGAAAGGGAATTCACCAAAAGCCTATCTCTCACTAATATCCCTAATGAAAAGGAAATTTGGGAAGCTCTAAACTCTATTGACAACACAAAAGTTACTGGTCCTGATGGCTTCATTGCAGATTTTTATAAAAAGGCCTGGCTAATTGTGAAGGGTGAGTTCATTGCTACTGTCCAAAGCTTTTTCGGGGGGGCTGATCTTCCTAAATACTTTTCCTCATCTACTATTACATTGGTTCCCAAGGACAAAACTCCTCACGAACCCATTAGTCTCACTTCTGTCATATCTAAGATAATCAGCAAAGTACTGGTTCATAGATTACAACCTCACCTAAATCAACTTATCTGCAGGAATCAGTCAGCCTTCAATAAGGATAGAAGTATTGTTGATAATGTGCTTTTAGCCCAAGATTTGGAACTGGATTTGGACAGAATCACTAGAGGAGGCAACTTAATTTTCAAATTGGATATCAAAAAGGCATAAGACACTATCAGTTGGAAGTTCATTGAACAAGTTCTTATTACTAGAGGTTTATCCCCCTCCTTTATCTCTCTAATCAATAGATGGCTGACCAATAACTTCCATTCTATCTTCATCAATGGATCCTCCCATGGTTTTTTCAGTGCTTCTAGAGGTATAAAACAAGGTGACCCCCTTTCCCCTACCATTTTTATATTAATTTTTGATTACTTATCCAGAAGCTTGAATGAGTTGACATCCAGGAAACCCCACTCCCTTTATAGCCACAGATCTTCCACCTTAATCAATCACTTGGCTTTTGCTGATGACATCATTATCTTTTCAAAAGCTTCCAAAGCTGCTGTTAAATTATTCATGCAGAGCTTGGAGATCTTTCAGAATGCCTCTGGTATGAAGTTAAATAAGCATAAATGCATCTCCATTTTCAGCAAACAATGCAAGAGTGAATTAAAGACCTGGGTTTCTGATTTCACTGGCTTCACAAATAGTCATCTTTCTGTGAAATATCTAGGGGTACTTCTTATCAAAGGAAGAACTAAAAACATTCAATTTGATCACATATTAGAAAAGATTCAAAGCAAATTACAAGCATGGGAGAATTCTTTTTTATCCAATGGGGGTAGGATAACACTTCTGAAAAGTGTTCTATCTGCTATTCCATCCTATCTTATGTAAATGAACATCTTGAAAAAGTCTTCTTAGAGATTATTAGAAGGGATTTTCAATAGATTTCTATGGGCTGGTCAAAGGAAGCAAAAACACAGGACAAAATAAGCTAAGGTGTGTAAACCCTTTGACGAGGGTGGTTTAGGCTTCAAGTCCTTCCCCCAAATTATGCACACTAATCTCTGCAAACTCTGGTTCAAATTTAGATCTCATTCCTCCCTTTGAGCTGAATTCCTATGGGGCAAGTATTGCAAGCATCAAAACCCCACCCAACTCTCTGTGGGTTTAGGGGATTCCCCCATCTGGAAAAAGATGTTACAGATTAGGGAGGAAGTTGAACAAATGTATGTCTGGGAGATTGGTGAGGGCTTGGTAAACATCTGGTGGGATAATTGGTCTTTGGAAGGTTGCCTTCTACATGATCATAATGTTCCAGTCCCTCCAATGCTTGTGAAAGACCTTTGGGAACATGATAGGTGGAATCTTACTCCTATTCTTCCTTTCTGCAGCCCTTCTCAAATCTCGAATATTCTGAAACTTTCTGTAAACCCTGGAGTAAAATACAGCATTGCTATAAAAAAGAACTTAATCTCTTCCCAGCCTCCCCAACTGGTGGTGCATTGGGGTCATGCAATCTGGAATAAATTTTTCTTCCCCTCCATGTCATTTTTTATATGAAGACTCTTCTTAAAATTGATTCCCACTGATGATATATTGAAATTAAAGGGTCTGAGGGGTCCCTCTAGATGCTTTTTCTGCCTATCCTATGAGGAAACTATTACCCACCTTTTCTTTGCCTGCCCTTGGGTACAAGATGTTTGGTCTTTTATGAATGGTAAGCTCAATGTCTCAACTATGAATCTAACATGGGGGGTATTTTATAATTGCTGGTCTGATTGGAGGAGACTCAATCTCCAAGACATCCCCAACATTTTGGCTTGGTTTGTTTGGATGGCTAGAAACCAGTTAAAGCAAGATAATTCCCATTTAGAACCTATGAAGGTAGGTCTAAATTGTATTGCTTTTATACAAAAATTGATTAAATTTAAAAAGATTGAAGCCGTGTTGGAGCTGAGCCCGTCTCTCAATCCTTCCATTACCAATGTCTCAAAAATTTGCTAGACTCTCCCAAAGCTTGGATGGACAAAAGTTAACACTGATGGTAGCTATAAATCTCAGTCTGCTGGAATTGGTGGTGTCTTCAGGAATCATAAGGGGAGATGCATCTTGTTTTTTCAATCTCCTGTTAAAGCTTTGGATTCCCTTGAAGTAGAATGTCAAGCTGTCTTTTCGGCCATTAACTAAGCCAGATCTTGCCACTTCAACCAGCTATAGGTTGAATCTGACTCCTTGCAGCTTATTAATATTATCAATGGTTCTTATGATACCCCTTAGAATTTAATCAGCTGGATTTCTGGAATTCATCAATTGCTAAAGAGTTACTCTATCAAGTTCTCCCACATCCACAGAGAAGGGAATAGACCCTTCAATTGGCTGGCTAGAAGGGGTCTCTCTACTGAAGAACCTTTAGTGAGCAGAAGGATTCCTCCACCACTGGATTTCCTTTTATCCAGTGATCTCTTACCTCTCCCATATATCAGATAACTCCTTTATTGTTTTTTTAAGAGGTTGCCTTCTTTTCTATAGGCCCTCTTTTTCCCCCTTCTTTCATTTTCCTTTTGTATTTGGTTTTCTTTCATTAATGAATTGGAGCTTGGCTCCTTACTCAAATATATATATATATATATATATATATATATCTTACTATTTTGTTTAATAAGTGTTTTATATTAAGAAATAATAATGTTTTTAAATCCTACACAATTCTATATATCATAAAATGAGACAAATATTGGTATTGGAAGAAAATTTGGAATTGAATGGAACAAAAAAAGAAGCAACGCAACATTGGCCACTAGCGCCGATGGCTCCCGTCTACACGAGCCATAGCACTGATACTGCCATCGGGATTACCGACATCATCTCGAGCAGTTTCGTGCATTCAGGACAAATTTTGCGGACTTTGGCAAGATTGCACTCCTAAATAATCACCGAGAAATGTTTTTAAAGGCCTAAAAATGGCTTTGGATGACCAGAAACTTCCAAATTTCAAAATTCATGGCTTTCAATTCCAGAAATACTTCAAGGTACGAAATTTTCAATAGAACAAAGTTTATTAGTTTTGACACGTAGAGATTATACAACAAAGTCATCATGAATAAGAGACTTATCAATGAGAGAGGCTTTGTCAATCATGGATTGAGTAATCTAACTTCACCGATTGAGAAAATCATAGTACAGAGGTGTTGGGAAGTTCTATGTTACACTACTGCTGCAGTTGTTGTACCAGTGGTAAAGGAATTCTATGCTAACTTACATAAAATTACCCAAGGAGTCATCTTCATTCGAGGTAAGACTGTACCATTTACTCCACCTCAAATTAATGATTTGTATATGATAGAAAACATTTCAATTTGTCATTATACAAATTTTATCCCAACGAGAGATATGATGTATCCAATATTTAAACCATGACATTTCTTCATCTCTGCATAATTACTCCCTACAATGAAGATTAATAGAGTTACAAAAGAAAGTACAATTTTAAATTATTACAATGAAATGGAAAAGCCCATTGATTTTAAATCAATTATTTTAAAATCTATTATGGGTATTATTATGAATGGACCTATATATGGACTGGGGCATCCTTCTACAGTTTTCTTACTTTGCAGTCAATCTCAAGTGCCATATGAAAGTTGGGAGAAAGTATTATTACTCTGGGAGCCCATGATTCCTATTGATGAAAATTATATTGGGAATGGAAATGAAATATTGGATATTATCTTGGATCATTCATCACATGCTTTGACACCATTAATACCACATGCTTTTGGAAGTTCAACAGTTTTGGAGAAAAATGAAGAAAATCAAAAGAGAGTATTATGAATGTAATAGGAAATCTTAACTACCTTTTTTATCACTTAGATTGGAAGATGAAGGAGAAATTTGATCATACTGGAACAAATGAAGCAGGTTTGGTGCATAAGTTCAAGAAAAATGGATGGATCGATGAAAATTCGACTGATCAGTTCCGTACCGACCCTTCTACAATTTGTACGTCCATTACCAGTCTATGGGAGATATTAGAGGAAGAGAAAGGACTGAAGATGAAGCAGAATAATTGAAGAAGTTGGACTCTCTAATATTTTAAAGTAATTATTTTTTTATGTGATTGTGTTAGATTTACTTTGCTTGAGAACTCTTTTAACTTTTATTGTGTGTATATTTTTGTGTCAGCATTCTAGTGTTGTGGCTTGATTTCCACGTTGAATTATAACTTAGTTTGCTTTATGTATGTGTGAGTGTGATTAGAAATGTGTGTTTGTAAAAGTTTGGATTTCCATATATAAAAGTTAGTTTGGTGTTGCTTGTGAAAATGCTTGTTTGTGAATTATTTTAGGATGACTATTAGTGTTTAGAAAGACTAATTAGACTTTCGATGAATTGAAAGAAAATTGAAATTGTGAAAATTAAAATATGAGATTTTTGGCACTGGTG
>NEWO01000187.1:524836-539750 GCA_003013225.1 Phalaenopsis aphrodite | reverse complement strand
ACCTCAAGCTTCTTCTCAAGGAATTACTAAATCTGGTAGAGCATATTTCTTTTAAATATTTGAATGTCTAAACTCAAACACATATTTATGATTTTACGCTCGCCTCAAGCTTCTTCTCAAGGAATTACTATATCTGGTTGAGCATATTCTTTTTAATGATTTTGAATGTCTGAATTCAAACACCAATTTTTGATTTTATTCTAACCTCAAGCTTCTTCTCAAGGAATTACTATATATGGTGGATCATATTTTAAGGGTTTTGAATGTCCAAACTTCCCTGATTAATAATTCTCAAATACCTCTTAAGACAAATTCAAAGATATTATAATTCACTTGAAAGCTAGGACACAATCATTTGGCATGAGATTAAAAGGCTCGTAATATCCTTGGTCAATTACTTGTATTTTGATCATACTATTTTATTTTTGAAATTTACTTAGGACCCAGTCTAAAGATTTATTAAAGTAAAGGACCCAATTATTATTATTTCCATTTAACCCTTAAATCATTTTTTTGTCAAAATGTTGGAATTTTTGTCTTTAATCACTCCTTTCTAAATTGTCTTTTTGTTTATGATTGTTTGATATATCAGAACCTTGGTGTTAGGAGAGACCAACTTTTGTGAATCCATTACAATAGTTCTGGTAATTTATGAGAAACATACAATATCAAAGGGTTTTAGACTCATTTTGTGAACTGGGAGTTTTTTATGTTATGTTATTTTTGTCTTGTCATTGTGGAATGTGTGTCAAGGATATCATAGAATGTGTGTCATAGATATCATGGAATGTGTATCATAGATATCACATATTATCTATCATAGATATCATGGAATGTCTATCAAAGATATCGTGGAATGTTTGTCATAAGTATGTAATGTCTGTCATAGGTATGGTATCTTTGTCATAGATATCATGGAATGTCAGTCATAGATGTCATGGAATGTCTATAATAAATGTCATTGAATGTTAGTCATAGATGTCATGAAATGTCTGTCCTGAGTTTCATAGAAAGTCTGTCGTTAATGTCATGAAATATCTATCATGAATGTCATGAAATGTTTGTCCTGAATGTCATAGAATGTCAATTGTTAATGTCATGAAATGTCTATCGTAGATGTCATAGAATGTTTGTCATATATGTCATAGAATGTCTGTCATAAATGTCTTGGAATGTCAATCATAGATGTCATATAATGTCTATCATAAATGTGATGGAATGTCTGTCATGAATTTCATAGAATGTCTGTAGTGAATGTCATGAAAGGTATGTCGTGAATGTCATAGAATGTCAGTCGTGAAAGCCGTAGAATGTCTGTCGTAGATGACTCTTATTACCAAAGAGTTGAGATTGAGAAAGATAACCTTATCTATCAAAAGATAGAATATCTTTGTATGAAGAACAAATGATTTAACAAGAGATAAGAACAGACAAAATCCCAGCAGAGTTGCCACTCTCTTCATGGCACTCGGAAGCTCCACGTCGGCCATTGCCGCCAATTCCTGTTGTCATGTCATTTGTTTGGTGTTGTTGTTTGAAAGGAGTCACCACTCTGTTTATCTATTTTATGGCTCTAACATCCAAGTAACTTGTTCTTTTGAATCATGTGAAAGATTCTCATATGTTAAGAAACTAGGAAAAAGAAGAAAAGAACTAGAATATAAAACATGTAAAAAAGAAGTGTCAGAATGGGTTTCATTATGATAGTCATTGTAGAGAAAATGATTTATTGTAAAAAGAAAACCACATGAAGAATTTGGTAGCTAGAGAATTTAGGTGTATCACATATTATAAGTTCTTCTTTCTCCTATAGGAGGAAGCTCCTACAATTAATTACATCTCAGATAGTCAAGAATATTTGAGAAACTCGTGATTAAAGTTAACAGGTGTTCTTTTAAGAAATGTCAAGATTAAGGGAAGAATATCAAATTTTTATTCCTAGGGTAATAGGTTTCTAAGAATTTGATTCTACCCTAAAGCTATTGTTTTGTTCATGTCCTGTCATTTTGTTTTTCTTTTTTATTTTGTCATTTTGTTTGGTTTTGTTGTTGTTGTTTTGTTGTTTGGTTTTTATTTTATTTGTCATGTCATGTCATTTTATTTTATTTTATTTTGTTATGTTTGTCATGTCATGTTGTACTATTTTAATTTATTTTGTTTGTCATGTTTTTGTTATTTTGTTTGCTTAAGGTTCCGCTTCAGAATATCGTCCTACAAAACAGAGTTAGCACACCCTATAACATGAAAAGTTAATCTAAAATGCAATTTATTTTGCCTTTAATGAACATGTAAAATATAACAAATTTAGCATGAAATAATGTTTAAATTTGTCAATTTAGTTGGTTGAATAATTTTTAAACAATCCGGTTAAGATGTCTATGGCTCAGTCGTCCTTGGGTAAAGTATTCAAATATACGTAGTCCGAAAGTTGTTTAAACCAGAACCGGAAAATTCTTGTCAATAGCCACAGATTGATTCGTCCAAGAAATCTTCATAGATTTGAACATGGATGTTCAAGTTGCGTTCAGTGATCTTAGTTCATTAGGGTTCAATTCAAGTTTTAATGTCTTATTCAGATTTTAGGGGTTGACAATTTTATGTTTGTTTACAAACTATTAATATATTAAATTTTCTCATTTTGTTATTTTATTTTTGGGATGACCCGATCAGTATCCCATGGTTCCGTTGTCCCGGGTCATTATGTTTGCAATTTGATTAGCCTTAAATAGCTAGAAGATATTTTGTTAACAACCATGGTTTGCCTCCTCCAAAATATCTTCTCAAACCTGGTTGCATTTTTAGGTTCAAATTTAAGTTTTAATGTTTTTTAAAGTATATTTTATGTTGATGAGTTGATGTCATGTATTTTAGGTCAGATGTCTGTTAGACCTAAGGAAGTTTGATTGAGGTCCCGTAGATTAGACTTAAGATTTAGGTTTCATGTTGGTAAAACCTAAAGACTTATGTCATTTAGGTTCAATTTGGCTAGAACCTATGGTACGAAACTGATTTAGTCCAATTAAGATATGAGGATGATTTAGATTCAATGTTTGTAGAACCTAAAGTTTAAGATGGTTTAAGTTCAAGCCTAAAAAGTTCTAGGGATTAAACTGTAAATTTTAAATTTATAGTTTTGATTGTAAATGATGAAAATGTCATTTTTTAATTTATAAATGGCCAAAAAATGTCATTTTAGAGTTTAAAAGTGTCACTCTAAATTTTCTAACCATTTTTAAATTTAATTTCCGATTTCTTAGTTTTTCATAATTATTCTGAAAATAATACAAAATTTGATATAAATTAGAAAATTGGATCCTAGAGAATTTTCCTAACCTTGGAAAAATCATAGGATGTTGCTAAAAACTTAAAGGTTAATCCCTAAAATTTTCATAATTGTTGAAATTATAAAAAAAAATTTAATAATCGAATTACTCGAGAGAGTAATTAATTAATTAAAAAATAAATATATATTATTAAATTTTGATTTCACTCCCATAATTTTTTCCTCATTTTCCTAAATCCAAGGGTATATTTGTCATATTTGTGTTATTTTTCTATGTCAAGTTATGTATTTTTGAAGGTTTTTGTCATTTTCTATATTTAAATAAAGAGAAAATCCTTAATTTTCAATTTGTACGTGTGGCGGCTGATTGGATCATCATATAGGTCCATAGCACACACGGTCTTAGTAGTTAGGGAGGTAAACACAAGCGCATACGTGGCCTGCAGTTTCATCTGTTTCATTTGGATGAAACTGTGGTCCGGCTAGATCAAGATCATCCATTTCTAATACATAGAAATGGACAGCGTCCCGTCGTCTCCCCAACCTGGTATATTCATGAACCATTCATTTTAAAACCCTAAGATATCTTTCAAACCTTGATGGATTTTAATGAAATTTGTTCCTAAAGCTTCATCTCAAAGAGACGAACATATACATATGGTGATGTGGGTATTTTGGAATGGTTCTCTTCATAAAATACCAAACCCAAATAAGGATTAGGTCAAAATGTCCATACATGGTCTTAGTAAAGTGAAGCTTCAATCAAGATTAATAGGAATGGTCGTTGGGTCCTCGCGAAACACCTCATATGCTCAATTTGGGATGAAATTGGCCTGAGCTATATGCAAGCTGAAATGATCTCATGGCATGGTCTTTGAATAGGTTAAAGCTTACGAGAAGTATCAATTTTGATTAGGAACTTCTTCGGAGGGCTCAACGATGGTGTTGGAATAGTCAATTTGATGATTGGTGGTGTTTCATGCAAACCCGAAAACTTGTCCTATTTTTATTGCATGAAATTGGAAAAAGTCAGTGAATTTTAGGGGTTGAAACTATGGGAAAATAACTCCTTTCTGTCTTGGATATTTCAGGGATTGGGGAATGTATGTGGGTATCTCTTCTCTATGAGAGCTCTTGGGTTAGCTCAATTTATATTCTTAAAGAAGCTATGGATTAGCTTGGATTGCTTGGGGAAGAAGGTTAACATCTTCATGATGGCCAAAGATAAGATCACGGCTTAAAGATAACCATGATTGAGTTTTCCCAAGCTTTCCATAACGAGGTTTCATCAAGGTAAGATTTTGATTTTGGTCTTGGCTCCCTTCCATTGGGTGGCTCATGAGGTGGTTATAATTGGGTTTGATTGAGCTGTTTATCCTCTTCCAAATAAGCACATGAGCCACACTTTAAATTTAGTGAAGAATGGCACACAATTCCCTCTTCCCTCACTTTGATGGTTTGGTCATGATGTTTTTAATCATGATGGAGAGGATGGCTTAAGCCATGTTTTTTTTTCAATGGATGGAGAGTGAGGTGAGTGATGACTTCACTACATTCCCCTTTAAACATTTCATGACACCTCCTCTCCCCCTTCATTATGGTCTCATGATGGCCTTTGATTTGGTCAACAATGGTGGCTTGTGGGTTGGTTAACGAGTTAACCATGTCAAGGTGGGCCTCATGGGTCATGGGTGACCCATTAGAAATTTGTCATGTAGTGAATTTAAGGTTTAAGTATAAAAAATGATTTTAGCGTGGCAATGGGTTTAAAACATAATTTTAAACTTAAATCTTAGGTCTAATAATCTTTAATTTCATTCTCTTTAATCAATTAAATGATGAATTAATTAAGAGAATAAATTAATTTGAGGAAAAGATCAAATTTTGACCAAAATTGTCAAGGTTGACTAAGTTTGACCACGTTGACTAGGGTTGACCATGGTTGACCAATTTAGGTTCAAGGTTGACCTAGGTGACTTACTTGACCATATGATGGTTAGTTTAGTCATGGGGTGATTAGATTTGGTGGTATGATCTAGGTTTGACCAAGGTTGACCAGGATGTCAAATTAACCATATGGTGATATCTTGACCATATGGTGTTTATTTGGGTCTATTAATGACCAAATGTTCAACGTAGTGACCATGAGGCTCAAAATTAACCATTTTAACCAAAGTTTGACAAATGGGATCCATGATTGATCAAATTGTCTAATTTGACCAATTGGTGTTTAGGTTCACCAAATTGTCCATTTTGACCAATTTGGTGTCTGGGTTGACAAAATGATTTAGTTTGAAATTTGTCATGTAGTGAATTTAGGGTTTAAGTATAAAAAATGATTTTAACATGGCCATGGGTTTAAAACATGATTTTAAACTTAAATCTTAGGACTAATAATCTTTAATTTCATTCTCTTTAATCAATTAAATGATTAATTAATTAAGAGAATAAATTAATTTGAGGAAAAGATCAAATTTTGATAAAAAGTGGCAAGGTTGACTAAGTTTGACCAAGTTGACCAGGGTTGACCATGGTTGACCAATTTAGGTTCAAGTTTGACTTAGGTGACTTACTTGACCATATGATGATTAGTTTAGTCATGGGGTGATTAGATTTGGTGGTATGATCTGGGTTTGACCAAGGTTGACCAGGATGGTCAAATTAACCATGTGGTGATATCTTGACCATATGGTGATTATTTGGGTCTATTATTGACCAAATGATTAATGTAGTGACCATGAGGCTCAAAATTAACCATTTTAACCAAAGTTTGACAAATGGGATCCATGATTGATCAAATTGTCTAATTTGACCAATTCGTGTTTAGGTTAACCAAATTGTCCATTTTGACCAATTTGGTGTCTAGGTTGACCAAATGATTTAGTTTGACCAAAGTTGATCATTTTGATCAAATTTGACCAATTGGGTCAATTGGATGTTTGTACTGACCAAATGGTTATTGTGGTACAATTGGGCCAAGGTTTGATCAAATCAGGGTTTGTCATAACTGATCTGATCATTTTGGGTATCACCCTAGTTTAGACCCAAAAAGGGTATATAGTGAGTCATTTTAATTTTTATGGTTTTTGAGACCCTGTATAATTTCAGAAGTGGTCAATTTTGGTAGTCCTTCTCCTAAGAGTGAACTTAGTGATCATGATGATCATTCTCAAGTCTTCATGAAGATCATGAGTCAGTGTGAGTGATTCAAGATACATCTTGTCTATGGGTGTCATGTCAGGGTCCTCACAAAAGTGAGGTCAACAAAAGAGTTAGAAAAGGAGAATGGTCGAAGAAGTGAGAGATTGAGCGAACTAGGGAGAGAAAAAGAGAGATAATGAGAGAGAAAGAGAGTAAAGATGAGAGGTTTTTTGTCACTCCCTCTACCTATTTTTCTCTTTTTCTATCTCACAAACTAGCAATCTACCTTTCTCTCACTCTTGTTAGCCTAGAAAGAGAAAAAGAAAGAAAGAGTTAGAGAGAGTGGTGATAATCAGGGAGAAAAATAGAAAGAGGAAGCATTAGAAAAGAGTAAGAAAGCATATGAGAAAGACATGGAGAGAGTAAAACCCCCCTTCTCTTTCCCTCTACCTCCCTCTTTCTCTCCCTCCCTCTCTCTCACTCTCACTCTAGCTCTCAAACTCTCTCTTTCACACCTTCCACTCTCTCACCCTCTCTCTCTTTTCTCAAGCTTCTTCCCACCATCACTCTCTCTTTCTCTCTCCTTCTTTCTCATAATCTCTCCAGTATCTCTCTAGCTCTCACACATACCATCTACTCTTCTTATCCATCAACCACTTCCTTTCTCACTCCAAGTCTATCATTTTCCTCAACTCTCACTCCCTCTCACTTTATCCTTCTAGTATTCTTTCCCTCTTCATCATTATTGCTCCCCAACTTTATCCCTAGCTCCCTCTCTTCTCTCTTCTCTTTGACTCTCATTCTATCTCTCTTTCTCTCAATCAATCTCTCTCATCCTACTCTTTTTATCATTCTCTCTAAAAATCTCTTACTCTACCTTCTCTCTATCTTTTATTTTCTTTGTCCCACATATCCCTTACTCTAGCTTCTCTCTATCTCTTTCTCCACCTCCTTCTCTCTATGTCTCTCTCTCCTCTCACTCCCTCCCACTCTAACCCTCAAATGCTCCTTGTATCTCTTGGTGTCTTTTACTCTCCTTCTCTCCTTTCCTCCATCTCTTTCATGGAAGAGAAATAGATGGAGAGTAACTAAAGAGAGAGAGAGAGTGTGAGGGGGAGAGAGAGAGAAGGAAGGACAGTGAGTGAGTGAAAGACGAAGAGAGAAATAGAGATAATGAGTAGAGAAGAGGTGGTGGGAGATGGAGAGAGAAAGCAAGGCTAAGGAGGGATGGATAGAGAGAGGAGAATAGTAAGAGGAAAGATAGAGAGAGTGAGGGAGAGTGTGAGAAAGAGCAAGAGAGTAAGATAGAGAGTGTGAGAAAAGGATGGAGAGCAGATGGGGTTGAAGAGGTGAGAGCTTCCTTTCTCTCATTTGCTTCTTATGAGAGAGATAATAAATGTAGAGAGGGAGAGATAGAGAGAGGAGAGAGAGAATGTGAGAGAGATATACTAATAGATAGTGCAAAGAAATAGAAGGGAATATTGAAAGTGAGAGAAGTTGTGGTAGAGAAAGAACAATGTGAGAGAATGCAGAGGGAGGAGAAAGAGAGTTTGATAGAGAGGATCAACATATCTCTTTCTTCTCTTTCTTATCCATCACTCTACCTCCTACCCCTCCCAATGGGAGAAGAATAAGAGAAGTAAGAGTGGAAGAGTGAGAGAGAGAGAGAGAGAAGAGATATGCTCTCACTTGTATCATCAGCTTCTCTCTCCCTCCTCATTCACTCTCTCACTCTTCTAAATCTATATCTCTCCTTCTCTATCTCCCACATGTGATCTTTTCTCTCATCTTCCCTCTCTGTCTTTTTTACTCTCTTTTCTTTTTTTGCCTACCTTATTGTGAGAAAGAAAGAGAAAGAGAGAGGAAGTGAACATGAGAGAGAGAGATAGAGAAGAGAGAGGGAATATAAGAGATGGGTAGGGAGACTTAATGAGTGAGAGAGGGAGAGAAAAGGAGAGATAGAGGGAGTAAGGAGGGAGAGAGCAAGAGTGAGAGAGAAAGAGTGAGAGAGTATGTGTGTGAGTCAAAAAAGAGAGAAAGAAAGTACAAGAGATAGGTTGATGAGCGGGTGAGAAACAGGGAGAAAGAGAGAGGTAGAGGGTTAAACTGAGTGGGATGTACAGAGATGTGCTAGGAATACAAGAGAGAGGAAAGGAGATGCAGAGAAGGTGGAAGGGTAAGTGAAAGAGAGTGAGATAGATAAAGATAGGGAGTGTTAGATAGAAGAGATAAAGTGAGAGGGAGGGAAAGAGATAGAGTGAGTTAAAGAGATTTGGAAGAGAAAAAAAGAGTGACAAAGAGAAGAGAAATTGAAGAGAGAGAATAAAAGACTAAAGAGAGAGGAGAAAAAAATAAACAAGTGATGGAGGTGGGAGGGACAAAAAGACAATAGATAAGAGAAAGTTATCAAAGAAAGAGAAAGTGATAAACGAAAAAAAGAGTGAAGGAAGGTAGAAGATAGGAAGTGAGGCAAAAAAAATAGAGAGAGAGAGAAAGAGAGGAAAGTAGTGATATAAAGGAGAGAAAAGAGAAAAGGAAAAGAGAGTAAAATAAAAGATAGAGAGAGAGAGTGAAAGAGATTAGTGGAGAGAAGATAGAGAGGAATTGAGAATAAGAAGAGGGAAAGGGAGTGAGATTGAGAGAAGGAGAAGGAGAGAGGGTGAGGGTGATAGAGAGAAAGTGAGAGAGGGAGGAAAGGAGGGAGGGAGCAAGAAAGATGGTAATAGAAGGATGCACATAAAGAAAATAGCTGAGAGAGAAGAGAGAGAAGAGAGAGAAAGAGGAAGGAAAGATGGAGAAAGAGAAGAGGAGAGAGTGAGTGTGAGAGAGGGCAAGAGAAAGTGAGATAAAAGTAGGTGGAGTGAAGGGGGTGAGAGACAGAGAAAGGAAGGGAGGGAGAGAGGGTGAGAAAGTGGGAGAGAGGTTGAGAGAGGGGGAGAGAGATAGGGACAAAAAGAGAGAGATTGAGAGTATGAGAGAGGGAGAGAGATAGAGAGTGAGACGGAGTTAGTGAGAGAAGGAAATGTTAGGGTCAAGAGGGAGAAGTTGAGAGTACAAGAGAGAGAGGGAGGTGGAGCAAGAAGGAGAGAGAGAGCTAGAGAGCACAAGCTAGCGTAAGTGAGAGGATGTAGTGTGCATGTGTGATAAAGAGAGAGTGTGTAATAGAGAGTAAGGTAAGAGAAAAAGTGGGAGAGAGTTAGAATATGAGAGAGAGAATAGTAGAAAGAGATTGACCAAGGAAAGGGCGAGAACGAGAAAAGTAGAGAGGGAGAGAATGTGAAAAAAATTGAGAACAATGAGGGGAAGTGATAGTGAGAATAAACGTGAGAGCAAAGAGAGAGAGAGAGAATAGTTAGAAGGAAAGAATGAGCAAAAGAAGATAGAGAAAGAGAAGAGAAATAAAGAATGGGAGTAAAAGAGAGAGTGAGAGAGAATGAAGGAGAGAGTGAGAGAAGGGGATGGGAGAGAGCGAGGGAGGGACTGAGAGAGGGGAAGAGAAAAAAAAGAGAGGGTGAGAGGGAAAGAAGAGGCGGGGAGGGAGGTAGAGGGAGGGAGAGGGAAGGAGAAAAAGAAGGGGTGCTTGAGAAAAAGTATGAGAGAGAGATATCAAGAGAGAGCGAGCGAGAGGGATAGAGAAGAGTGAGTGACATAAAAGACAAAAAAAGAGAGCAATAAAGAAAGAACAAGCTAGAGAGATATGAATAAGAGTGAGAGTATGTGAGAAAGCACAAAATAGAGAGGGAGACAGAGATAGAGAGTGAGAGTGGGTTAGAGAAAGAGATTAAGTGAGGAAAAGAGAGATGGAGAGCTAGAGAGAGTGAAAGAGAAAGATTAAAAGAGATAAAAGGAGAGATAGAGTGAGCAAGAATGAAAGAGAGACATGGAAAAAGTGAGGGAGGGGTAGAGAGAAAAGTGACTAAGAGAGGAAGAGAGAGGAGTGAGGGACAAGGGGTAGGGGCCAGGGAGGAAGAGTAAAAGCAAGAGAACATGAGAGAGAGGGAGGGAGAGAGGGAGAGAGGGAGAGGAAGAGAAAGAAGACTGGGGGTGAGAGAGAGAGAGGAGAGAGAGAAGCTGAGAGAGAGTGAAAGAAAAAAGAGAGAGATGGATGGAAGGAGAGGTAGAAAAAGAAGGTAGGAGGTGTAATACATTAAGTAAAATATACGGTGGAATGGAGTAAGATAACAAGAGAGATGGAGTGCTAGAGAGGCATGAGAGCAGGAAAGACTGAGAGAAAGAGAAAAAAATGAGAAAGAGTAAAGAGTAAGAGAGAAAAAAGTGCAAGTGAGAGATAGAGAGATAGAGAGGGATGAAGGGAAGGAGGGATAGGGTGAGAGAGTGGATGGGAGAAAGTTAAAAGAAGAAAGGAAGAAGTGTGAGAAAAAAGGATATGGAGAGAGAGAATGAGATGGGTGAGAGAGTGAAGGAAAAGGGACAAATATGGATAGGGAGGGACATGGGGGAGGCAGAAAGAGATTGACCAAAAGAGAGAAAGTGCTAGAAAATAGAAGGGATTGAAAGAGGGGGAGAAGGAGGCAACATAAGATAGTGAGAGAAGAGAAAAAAGTAGAGAGTGAGAGGTTCTCTCTCACTCTCTTTAACTTTCTTTCATGAACCTTCCCTCACTCCCTCTCTCACTCTCTCCCTCTCTCTATTAGACTTTCTTTCCCTCACTCTCTTTAGCTTCATTCTCTCTTTCTCAAACACACACTCTCTCCCCTCTTTTGTCTCTTTCTCTCTATCTCTCTATCTCTCTATCAGTCTCTCTCTATAGTTTCTTTCAAACACACACTCTCTTCTCTCTTCGCCTCCCTCTCTATTGATCTTTCACTCATTCAAACTGTCTCGCTCTCTCACTCCAGCTGATTTCTTTCTCTCACTTTCCACCACTCTCACAATTTCTCTCCTTCCTTCTCCCATCTCCTCTCCCTCCCACCACTCTCTCATTTTATCTTCTTCCCTCTTTCTTACTCTCTCTCTCTCTCTTTGCGGTCCCTCCAGTCTCTCTGACTCTCCCTTCCTCCATTAATACCTCTCCGTCTTCTCTAAATCTCACTTCTCTCGATATCTCTTATCTCTCACTTGCTTTATCTCACTGTATCTCTCTCCATTCTTACCTTTAAAATGTGAGAGGTAAAAATGGGGAGAAAGAGATAAAGAGACAGTGGAAAGAGAGAGCGGGGAAAAAGGAAGAAAGACAGTGGGGGAGAGTGTGATTGTTAGAATGAGAGAGATGGAGAGAGCGAGTGAGGGAGGGAGAATGAGAGAAAGGAACAGAGAGATATCTAGAGAGAGAGAGATATAAAGAGAGAGCAGTTGATAGAGAAAGAAAGAGAAAAGAATGTTTGTGAGTAGGAGAGAGAGCGAGCAAAGGGAGGGAGGCATATTTTTCTCTCTTACTCCTTTCATTGTCTCATTCACCTTATCATAAACCATCTCTCTCTCTTACTCTCTATAGATTTCTTTTTCAGTCTCTCCCTCCTCTTCCCTTATTTAATATCTCTCTCCCCACACCCATATCTCTCTCCCTCTCTCCCTCTCTCCTCTCAACCTTTATCCGTCTTCCACACTAACTTGCATGCTCTCTCTCTCTCACTACATCTCTTGTTTCCCTCACTCTCTCTCTCCCTCCCTCTCTCTAACTCTCAATCTATCTCTTGAGCTCCCTCTCTCTCTATCTCTCCAATCCTCAATCCCTACTAGCCTCCCTTTCACTCTCTCAACCTCACACCCTCTCTCACTCTCCCTTTTAGTCTCTCTAACTCTATCCCTCTCTGACTCCCTCTCTCATGCTTTAACTTTCTAACCCTCTCTCTCACTCTCTCACACTTTCACTCTCCTTATCTATCTTCTCTCTCAGACACACAAACTTTCTCTCTCACTCTTTCTATTATTCTATCTCATTATCTCTCTCCCTTTTAAACTCTCTCCTTATCCCTCTCTCTTTTCATCTCTCTTGTTCTTTCTAAATCCTCCCTCTCTCTCTATCTTCAACACCTCACTTCTCTCTCATTCTCTCTTTCACACTCTAACTCTCTCACACCCTCCATATCTCTTTCTTATTATATTATTATCTCTTTCTAACTCACACACTTAACCCTTTCTCTCTCATTGTCTCTCACTCTCCGTACCATTCCCTTCTCTCGTTCTTTCTCATGCTCTCTCTCCCTCATTCACTCTCTCACTCTTCTCTCCTTTTCTTGCTCTATCTCTCTCCCACTTTCTTCCTTCCTCCATCACTCTTCTATTCTCTTTAACTCTTTCTTCTCTCTTCACTCCTGTCAGCTCTCCTTCCATCACTCTCTCCACTAATTCTCACGCTTTCTTCCATTTTTTTTCACTTTTGTTTCTCTCAATCTCTCACTCTCTCACTCTATGTCTCTTGATTTTTACCTCTTATTCTCTATCTCTTTTTTATGACTCTCTCTCTTCTCTTTCTCTTTCCTCTTTTGCTCCCTCTCTTGCTAACTCTCTCCCACTCTAACTCTCTCATGCTCTCTCTTTCCAAATATCTCATGCACTCTTTTTCTCTCTCATGATCTCTCACTTTCTCTTCTCTAAAATTCTTTCTTTCATATTATTTTTTCTCTCTCATCATCACTCTTTGCTGCTCTTTTTTCTCTTGCTCTCTCTTCTTCCTCCTTACCTCCACAATCTCTCCCTCTGTCTCTCTCACTAGAAAGTGAGAGAGAATGACAAAGGGAGAGTGAGGTTGAAGGTTCCAGATAGATGGAAGAAGCGAGGGAGGGAGGAGAAATATAGAGAGTTGGATAGTGAGAGATAAGGAGGGAGGGTAAGGAAAGAGGGCAAGAGAGAGGGAGGGAAGGAGAGAAAAAGAATGAGATTGAGGTTGAGAGAGTATAGTAAGAGAGTGAGAGCAAGAGGAGAGAAGTATGGAGTTAGAGTGAGAGTGAAAGAGAGAAAATGAGAGAGAAGGGAAGAGAGAATGTGGGAGGGAGGTTTAAGGAGGAAGAGGAGAGAGAGAGAGAGCAGGAGAGGATAGAAGAAAAAGAGTGAGAAGAGAGAGGGAGAAGGAAATTGAGAGAGAAGTAAAGAGGGGGAAGGAGGAGAGGAGATGGGAGAAGAGGGTCAGAGAGAAATGAAGCAACAAAAAGAAGGAGAGAGTGAGAAGGGTGAGAGAGATAGAAAGAAAGTGCAAAAGGGTCTAAAAGAGAGGGGGTGTGTGAGAGAGAGGGAGGGAGAGAAAGAAAGGAAGAAAAAAATTGAGAGAAAGAGGGAGAGAGAGGGAGAGGGAGAGATAAAAGAGTGTGTGACAGAGATAAAGCAAAAGTGAGGAGAATATAACTTCAGAGGGGTGAAAGAAAGAGATAAAGAGAGTGAGAGAGGGTGGGTTTAAGAGAAACTTTATTTGAGAGAGAGTAATATAAGGGAGAGAGAGTTTGAGAGTTAGAGTTGGAGAGGGTTATTGTCGGAGAGAGAAAGAATGCAAGAGATAGAGCAAGTGCAAAAGATCAGAGAGAAAGATCAAAAGGTCGGGTTGGTTCTTCCAACCTGGATTATAATAATTTGAATATGGGTTATTTTTCTTGTTATTTATGGCATTCAAAGTTTCTAATGATGCTTGAGAATCTACCATTTGGCCTAATGAATTTTCTTTAATCATGGAGATTGGTTGAGAAAATATAATTCCAAATTGGTCTAACTTCCTTGAAATTGCAACAACTTGACTTGCTAACATAGTAAATGCATCAGATTCATGAATATTAGCTACTTTCTTAGGATTCACCATCTCAGAAGGCCATTGAAAATTATTGGTAGCTATTCTTCAATTAAAGCATAAGCGTCATGAATTGGTTTTGACATCAATGAACCACCAGCAACGACATTGATAATAGATCCAAGCGATACATTATAAAAAGTTTGAATTTTTAACCAATCTGGTATAGCATAGTGTGGAAACTTTCTTAATAGTCCTTTAAATTGTTCCCATGCTTCATAAATAGATTCTCCTTGAAACTGATTAAAAGATGTAATATCATTTCTAAGCTTCACAGTTTTTGATGGTGGAAAATATTTAGCAAGGAATTTCTGCGCCAAATCACCTCAAGTTCTGATAGATCCAGGTACTAATGAATTCAACCACATCTTAACTTTATCCCTCAATGAGAAAGGAAAAACCTAAGTCTTATGACACCACCATCATATTTTAATGTAGCACACAATTCTAGAAAATTGGCAAGATATAAATTTGGATCTCCAGTTGGTGATCCCCCAAACTGATTATTTGATACCATTTGGATAATAGTAGGTTTAAGTTCAAATGAATTTGCCACTATAGTAGGTTTTTGAATACTACAATGAAGTTCACCTATCGTAGGGTTGGCATAATCTCGTAAAGGTCTATTTTCTTGATGAGTTTCAGCATTTTGATCATTTTGGTTTGCCATTCTTATAATTTTTTTTAGATTTTTCAAAATTTTAAATTTGTTTGCTTTTTCTGATTTTATTAACAGTTCTCTCTAATTCAGAATC
>NEWO01000187.1:510395-524006 GCA_003013225.1 Phalaenopsis aphrodite | reverse complement strand
TCACTTTAAAGTCCTCTAACTCTACACCCTTCAAAGATTATTTCCCTGTTTATTTACACTAAATCATATGAATTACATTCTATTCATACAACCACATGTGATTCTTTCCAATTGTTGATTGAGACAATACCAACTCGGTTCTTACATGTTCTCACAACAAATTTTAATATCTAGATAGGACAAATCAAGAAGTAAATGAAGTGCATGGAATTAAATCATCACAACTTCTTCCAACATTAAAGATTAATACTCTCCACAACTTCCATCCAACACTTTAATTACTCATCATTTTAAGGGGAAAGATGAAGAAAACTATTCTGAATCTATGGAGAAAACAAAACCACACTTTATTTTTAAAAGTAGAAATCATTGTCAAACCAATAAGAAGTATTAATTGAAACCAAAAGTAGTTTAAAAATAAAAGATAAAAACTTATCTCAAATCTTCCACCAAACTCTTGAAGTTCCTTTCAATCTCTTTACTTTTACAACACTCTTAACTCTCACAATAAAACTAAAGAAAAAAAGGATAAAGTAAATTTGTGGTGCCTGAAAATCTCTCCAAACAATCTCTAGAACTTCTCAGAACTCCCCCTTTCAAGCACTTTTTAGGACCTTCAAGCACACTTCAAAAAGTCTCAACGTCCTTCTTTTATAAATCTTCAATAGGTGCCTTGGTAACTCTTCAAAATGTGTCTAAATTTGATGAATTCTCCAAAGGATGCCTCCTTTCACAAGTTTTCTAACCAAATATTTTGTTTACAGTGGTCATAACTACCCTCTTTGGCTAATAGGTGCCGCAAATGTCCTTTCAAAATTCAGTAAAATGAAGTAAACCGTCACATAACTGTCACGGGGCCTCTTGTGCTTAGGCGTGGCCTTCTCTGTTCCACTAGCACTTAAGTGCTAGATCTGGCACTTAGGCGCCAAAACACGTTGGCATAATTTTCACATTTTTGCTCCAAATTTGATCCTTTTTCACTCCTTTGGCATTTTTCACTTTTTTACTTGTACATGAAAGAAAAACTAACAAGTGCCTTCCTTTAAAGAGCAATATCTCAAAAATAGGTTTAAAAATGTGTCTAAAAACACTATATATTTTAGGTGTATCAATGCACCAAATCAATGCCAGATGCACAATTTTACAGAGAGTTGGCGCATGATGCACCAGATTTGGCACCAACGAATTAAGGCAGTTTGAGATGAATTTTGTGCAAATTTTCAAATGGATACTTGTTCTAAACACTCTTTGGAGTAATTCAATGCATCTAGACACTTTGAAAGGTTCTTTTATGAAAAGATATGTCTCCTGAATCAATGAACATGTCTTTTGAATTCAAAAGCGTTAACTTTTGGACAAAATTTTTGGAGGAAATTTTGAATTCTTTTTGGAGGGAGGCAACCTTTGATAAAAGAGAGGGAAGTATAGGGCTAGAAAAAGAGGAGGTGTGGTATGAAGGGCAGACAAGGAGAGTTAGAGAGAGAGAGAGGGCTTGAAGATTTTCTTCAGGAATTGTAAGAGGAGAGGAAATGTGAGAGATTTCTTCTTCATTACCCTTCTAAGAGAGAATTGAGAGTGCTTGNAATATCTCAAAAATAGGTTTAAAAATGTGTCTAAAAACACTATATATTTTAGGTGTATCAATGCACCAAATCAATGCCAGATGCACAATTTTACAGAGAGTTGGCGCATGATGCACCAGATTTGGCACCAACGAATTAAGGCAGTTTGAGATGAATTTTGTGCAAATTTTCAAATGGATACTTGTTCTAAACACTCTTTGGAGTAATTCAATGCATCTAGACACTTTGAAAGGTTCTTTTATGAAAAGATATGTCTCCTGAATCAATGAACATGTCTTTTGAATTCAAAAGCGTTAACTTTTGGACAAAATTTTTGGAGGAAATTTTGAATTCTTTTTGGAGGGAGGCAACCTTTGATAAAAGAGAGGGAAGTATAGGGCTAGAAAAAGAGGAGGTGTGGTATGAAGGGCAGACAAGGAGAGTTAGAGAGAGAGAGAGGGCTTGAAGATTTTCTTCAGGAATTGTAAGAGGAGAGGAAATGTGAGAGATTTCTTCTTCATTACCCTTCTAAGAGAGAATTGAGAGTGCTTGAAAAAAGAGAAAGGCGTGGAGAGAACTTCTAGGGATTTGCTTGGGAAGGATTGTGAGATAAGTTGTCTTTTATTTCTTTTATTTTGTAAACTTATTTTTATATATGAAATCTGTGTTTTATCGTATCTTTCTAATGAATTTAAGTAGTCTTCTTTGCCCTTCTTCCTACTTTAAGATATGATTTTGTGAAAAATAAATTTTGTTTTATACGATTTTAAATGTAAATAATTTGTGATGATTTGAACTCTAATCTTCATTTACTTTTGGATCTGGTCAATTGAAATGTTAAAATGTGTTGAGAAACATATGTTCTGAAAGGGCTATGAGTTCTACTGTAGGGGGAGAATCACATTTAATTTCATGGGAGAGTATTTCATCCACGGGGTTGGGTGCAAATAAATAGGGAAATATAGTTTATTGGATGTAGAATTGGACATTTTAAGGTGACCGATTAAAATCCCCAAATTGGTCCAGTTGATTGGAAACTGATGAGAGATTGTTAGCCCTTAGGTGAGGGAGTAATGGAAGCTCTGAGTGGCAGCCGGTATCCTTCCAGCTTAGGGACCAAACTCTAGATTAGTCAATATTCTTTATGCACTTGGAAGAGAGTAAAGAATAGTATTGCTCCTATTTGGCACAAAGAAGTATATATATATATATTTTCAAATGATTTGAATTTCTTCACAATCCATATTCTCAATGTAAAGGGAAATGATGCCTTCTTAAATTTGAACATTCTATCACAAAAACTTGGTTTAGTTTTTGTAAATTTACTCTTTAAGGTTTAACATTTAGTTTAGTTAACTTTGTCTTTCAACTGCATTTTATTTAGCTTTCACTTGTTACTTAATATTCAAACTTCATTATAATTATAAGAACTTATTTATAGGGATTTCCAACTTCCCTGTGGGATTGATATCTAAGACTTCATTAGAGCCCTTTATTACTTGAGCGATATGTATACTTGTTTTATTTTTAAAGAGGATCTAGCAGTTTAAAGATTTTTAAAAGATAAAACTATTTTCACTCAATTTATTTTTGTTGGGATTAGTTTGCATATTTCCTTTTGTGTATGTAGTGTGTATTTTGTAATATTGAAAATTATTTGCAAAATTAACACACTAAATTCACCCGCATCATGTTTTTGGCATCATTTCCGGGGAAGTAATGAAAAGTGATAGTAAGTTATTTTATAATTTATAGTATTCTTATTATCAAAACTAAAAAAAAGTTTGTAGTTTAGTTTGAATATTTTCTTATTTAAGTGTGTTTAATTATTCTAAATTATTTGTTGTGTTTATTTATGCGCAGCATAAGATGTGAAAATTTAGTACCTTACGATTCTGAGTTAGAAAGAACAATTAGAAAAATTCAAAAACAACAAAAAAAGATAGATCATGTTAGCAAAATGGCTTACATTTTAAGTAGCGTTGGAAATGAAAATGAACATTATCAGACACCTTTAAGAGATTATGGTAATCCTAGAGCAGATAAAATTCATTTATGTATACAAAACCCTACTGTAGCTACCAATTCATTTGAGCTTAAACCTACTATTATTCAAATGATTCAAAACAATCAGTTTGGGGGAACACCAACTGAAGATCCTAATTTACACCATAATAATTTTATAGAGTTGTGTGCTACTTTTAAATATGATGGAGTGTCAAATAATGTTGTCAGACTTTTTTCTTTTTTCACTAAGGGATAAAGCTAAGATGTGGTTAAACATTTGAGTACGTGGATCTATCACAACTTAGGGAGATTTATCAGAAAAAGTTTTATCTAAATATTTCTCACCTTAAAAAATTGCTAAGCATATAAATGCTATTACAACCTTTTGTGAATTTGAATGAGAATCAATTTATGAAGCCTGGGAAAGATTTAAAGATCTCCCTAGAAGTGTCCACACCATGTGTTGCCAGATTGGTTAATAATTCAAACTTTTTATAATGGATTGGTTGGATCTCTTAGATCGATAATTGACGATATTGCTGGTGGATCATTAATGTCAAAATCATTCGACGAAGCATATTCTTTAATTGAAGAGATGGCTACTAATAATTTTTAACGGTCCTCTAAAAGGGTAAATCCAAAAAGAGTAGGTAGTATTCATGATTCAGATACAATATCTATGTTAGCTGCATAAATAGCTGCTATTTAAAAGAAGATAGATCAATATTGAATGAATTATTCTTAGAAATCACCTGTGCTTGAGGAAAACTCATTGGGACAAATGATAGAATCTCAATCTTCTTATAAGACCTTAGATAAAATAAATATTCATTCAAATAATCCTTATGCCAATTATTATAATCCTAGTTGGAAGAATCATCCAAATTTTAGTTAGAGTAACAATAGTTCTAATGCTGCAAATCTGTAATGGAGAAAAAACTCTGTGAACACATTAGAAAACTCTAAAAATCAAAGAAATCCAACTTATAAACCTTATTATGCTCCATACTTTAATAATTTGCAAAGGAGAAAAAATTATCAATGGAAGAATTGATTTTGCAAATGAGGAGTTAATTATAAAGTTAAGTTGCTGCAATTAGAAACATGAAAAGTTAATTGGGATGTATTGCTACCGCACTTAGTAATAGACCTCTAGAAACGTTGCCTAGTAATGTTGAAGTAAATCCTAAAGAATAGAACAAACAACAAATTAAGCTTATTCAAGTGAGAACTGGAAAATAATTAGAAAACAAAGGTTCAAAAAGAAGTGGAAGTTGAAGTTGAAAAAGATGAGGTGGAAACTGAAAAATCTGTTAAAGATTTTCATTTTGAGTCTGAATGTCCTATTAAACCAATGAATTTCACTGTAGAAAGACCACCACCTCCATTTCCTCAAAGATTGAAGTAGAAAAATATAAATAACCAATTTTCAAAAATTTTACAAATATTGAGGAAATTAATGATAAACATTCTATTTGTTAAAGCTTCGAAACAAATGCCAAGCTATGTGAAGTTCATGAAGGATATACTTAATAAGAAAAGGAAGTTTGTAGAAAATGAGACTGTTGCACTCAGTGAAGAGTGTAGCGCTATAATTCAGAAAAAACTTCTTGAAAAACATAATGATCCTCAAAGTTTTACAATTCATTGTGCTATTGGTGAAAGATTTTTTGGAAAATCTTTATGTTATTTAAGAGCCAGCATTAACATTATGCCGTTACCAATTTTTAGAAAGTTAGACTTAATAGATATTTCACCTATAACTGTAACTCTTTAGTTATCTGATCGTTTGGTTACTTATCCTAAAGGATTTATAGAAGATGTTTTGGTAAAAGTTGATAAATTTATCTTTCCTGTGGACTTTATTATATTAGATATGCACCATGATAAGGAAATTCTCATCATTTTAGGAAGACTATTCCTTACCACTGGAAGAGCTTTGATAGATGTGTAAAAAGGAGAACTAGCTATTAGAGTTAGTGATCAAGAGGTTACATTTAATATTACAAAATCAATGAGATACTCTACAAAAGAGAAATAAATTGAATGCTTCAGACTGGATATTAATAAATATCTAAGCTATGAATATTTCAAAAAGACATTTGAAAGGGAATTTGAAAATGAATATATGGAATAGCAAGTTGAGGATAAAATTTAAGATGAATCTACAAAAGTGAGTAAAGAAGATTTTGATTATGTTCAGGAAAATTTTGAAATGTTAGACCTTATAGAAAGTAATAAGAATTAGATTTCATCTATGGAGAAACTTCCAGAACTAGAACTGAAAACACTTCCTACACATTGGAAGTATGCATTTTTAGGAGAATTCTCTACATTACCTGTTATAGTTTCCTTAGAATAATTGATAAGCAAGAACAATAATTGTTGGAAACTTTGAAAAAATATAAGAAATCCTTTGGATGGACATTAGCTGATATTAAAGGAATCTATCCTTCGATTTGTATCCATAGAATTTTTTTTGGAAGATCAACATGAACCAAGAGTTGATCCTCAAAGGAGATTAAACCCAATCATGACATAAGTTGTTAAGAAAGAAATTTTAAAATGGTTAGATGATGGAATACTATATCATATTTCAAACAGTGCTTGGGTAAGTCCAATTCACTGTGTTCCAAAGAAAGGAGTAGTGACCTCAGTGACAAATGAGTGTAATGACTTAATACCAACAAGACAAGTCACTGGATTATAGAAAATTAAATACTGCCACCAGGAAGAATCATTTTCCTTTGCTCTTTTTGGACCAGATGTTGGATATGTTTGCTGGGTACAAATATTTTTATTTTTAGATGGATATACCAGTTATCATCAAATACTTATAGCTCTAGAGGATCAGGAGTAAATAAATTTTACTAGTCCTTATAGAACTTTTGCTTTTCAATGAATGTCCTTTGGATTATGCAATGCACCTGCAACATTTCAAATATGTATGATGTCAATTGTTAGTGATTTAATTGAAAAAGGGATTGAAGTCTTTATGGATGATTTTTTGTGTTTGGAACTTCTTGAAATATGTCTAAATCATTTAGACAAAGTTCTTGAATGATTTGTAAAGACTAATCTCATATTGAAATGGGAAAAATGTCAATTTATGGTTGCAGGAGGAATTGTTATTGGACATACAATTTCAGAAAATGGGATGGAAGTAGATTTTGCAAAAAATCATGTTAGAGTTGGTGCTTTTTTGGATTTTATAGGCGATATATTAATGATTTTTCAAAAATTACTAAGCCTTTATGCCAACTTCTATAAAAAGATACAAAATTTGATTTTAACCAAGATTGCCTTAAAGCATTCTAAACTTTAAAGGAAAAATTGATCACTAATCCCAAAATTGTTTCACCTGATTGGGAGAAACCTTTTGAATTAATGCTTGATGCTAGTGATTATACAGTTGGAGCCATATTAGGACAGAGATATGATAAGATTTTTAAAGTTAAATACTATGCTAGTAAGACTCTTAATGAGGCTTTGATTAATTACACAACCACTGAGAGAGAGTTATCAGCCATTTTGTATGCTTTTGATAAATTTAGGTAATATCTGATTTGAGCTAAATGTGTTGTGAATACTGACCATTCGGCTATTAAATATTTGATGCAAAATAAGGATGCAAAACTAAGATTAATTAGATGGGTACATCTGATGCAAGAGTTTGATTTTGTAGTAGTCGATAGGAAAGGTACTGATAATCAAATTGCTGATCATCTATCTAGACTAGAACAAGAAGAAATACTTGACATGAAAAGGAAATTAATGCAACTTTTCTTGATGAACAACTTTATGCTATAAAAGGATGGGAAATACCTTGGTATGCTGATATTGTAAATGATAATGTTAGTGGTATTTTAACATATGGATTAACAAAACAATAGGAAAAGAAATTCATTCACGATGCAAAGTCATATTTTTGGGATGACCCGTATTTATGTAAACAATGCAATGATTTAGTAATATGACGATGTGTGCCATACAAAGAAATTCAATAAATTATCCAAAAATGTCATGATTTTGAATTTGGATGACATTTTGGGAATGATAGAACTATTCATAAAATTTTGCAATCTGAATTTTATTAGCCTACTCGATTTAGAGAAGTTAATATATACATATACATATACATATATATATATATATATATATATACTCACACGCTTCTGAAAGACATTTAATTTACATATATAAACATGAGGGCAAAGAGGTATATAATCATCTTGTCATCAGAAATTGTATCTCTTATTTAACTAAGTTAATTCAATACAAAATATTCCCTAATATCTGTAAGTTCAAGATCACCGAAATGAGAGAGCCTTTCATGATTGAGAAAGTGTATTGGAAACCCCCTGCACAATCAATTGTCAAGATCAATACTGATGGCAGTTTCACTGATTTGGGTGCTGGGGTGGGGGGAGTTTTTAAGGACTCCTCCAGCAGGTGCCTTTTGTATTTTTATGCCCCCACTGAAGCTAGAGATGCTCTTGAGGCAGAAATCATTGCAGTTTTTTGGGCTTTAGCCTTTGCTAAAACAGCTAAATAGAATAATATTTGGCTGGAGGTTGACTCTCTATTACTCATCAATTTTTAGGAATCTGAATAACAATCTTCTTGACATCATACTCTATGGACAAAGATTATCAGAATACTTAATAACTTCCTTTGTCTCCACATGACCTTTATTTATATGGAGGGAAACAAACCTACCAATTGGTTAGTCAAACAAGGTCTTCATTTAAGTTTGACATCTATTGCAACCAGGCCCCCTACTCCACTAGCTCTCTTACCTCATGATGACAATATTGAGGTTCCACATTTCAAAATGAAGACTAACACTTCTAAGGATATTTCTGTTTCCTCAACCAGAAGACATCAGCAATACTTTACTACCTCCCCTATTGTTTCTTAGTTTTTATAATTTTACCTTTTGACACACACACACACACACACACACACACACACACACACACACACACACACACACACACACATATATATATATATATATATATATATATATATATATATAATGGATGTGGTGGCTGGCTTGGTGGTAGCTCTGCTAGGGTTTCCATGGACTATCTAAGGTTTGTGTGGATCTCCAGCCCTTCTTTGCTCTTTGTTTTCCCTCTCCTTGAGTTTCCTTTTATCCTTGGAAGCTTCTTCTCTAGCTTTTCTGCTTCTCGAGAACTTTTCTCTTTCAAGTTGTTGTCGAAGTACTGTTCCATTGATGTGGAGTGCTGATGGCTGAACAAAGCTATGTGGATTTGGCCACTAATATTCAATGGGCAAAGGCTACTTTTGCTGATGTTGTTAGAAAAGGCTTTGACCCTATTAAAAATTTTGATGACTTGGTTTTTCCTTAAAGCTACCATGAGGTGTCTGACACAATCATTAAACCTTTGAGCAGGAAGAGTGAAAAAATGGCCATTTTTAATAATGAAGAGGATATCCAAAACTTGACTGAGAATTGTGAATTCTCTCTCATAGGCAAATTTCAGTTAGGTCATCCAAAAATGGAAGCTATAAGGAAGTTTTTTGATGGCATTGAAATTAAAGGAGCTTGGAGAGTTGGCCTCATTGATGGAAGACACATTCTAATCCACCTAACAAGAGAAGATGATTATGTAAGAGTCTTTTCTAAGCAGGTTTTAAAGATTGAAGGCAACACTATGAAGATTCTAAAGTGGACCACTGAATTTGATCCTAGCAAGGAACTCCCAATAGTTCCTATATAGTTTAAAATTCCAGGATTAAAGCTTCGTTTTTTCAATCATAAAGTTTTGTTTAATATTGGACAGGCTTTGGGTAAACTCCTAAAATTGGATGTTCTAACTTTCAACTTATCTAGACCATCAGTAGCCAGAATCCTAGTTGAAAGGGACCTAACTCTCCCAACAGTGGATGAAATATGGTTGGGTGCTGAACATAATGGTTATTGGCAGAAAATCATTGTTGAACAAAAGCCTTACTATTGCTTCCACGGTTGTACGTTTGGGCACACAGATAATAAGTGTTTCAAACTACACCCTAATCTCAGGAATTTTAATCAAGGGGTCCCAAAAGATACTGATCTACCCGTGGAACCTTTGGTGGAGCTTGTGAGGGAAAGGGCAATTACTGCCGAGAGTTCTGATCATATCAATTCTAGGTATAATGCCAATGATCATGATGAAATTTACCATACCACTAATACTGCTTTGGTTATTGAGACTGATAGTGCAGACAAAAGTACAACCATTGCTAGTCCTAACCACCATAATCTTCTGAATGCAATGACAGATAATTTATCCAATGATGAAGCTATCCCCTCAGGAAGTCAGGAGGGACTGACCACTTTTGTTTAAGTTGAAGCTCCTCAAGGGCCAAATTGGAGTTGTGGGAAAGCATTCTTATTATTAGTAGATCCTGCAACTCATTATGGCTGGTGGGTGGGGATTTCAATTCCATTTCTGCCCCTACTGAAAAACTAGGAGGCAATCCACCTTATACCATATATATGAACTACTTCAATGATAATATTAGCTTGGCTAGCTTATTTGATCTTGGCTTTACTAGGCCCAAGTTTACTTGGAGGAGAGGACCTTTATGGGAAAGATTGGATAGAATCCTTGTTAATTCTCTTCGCTTGAATGAATTTTTACATACTTCTGTTCAACATCTTAGCATGACAGAATCAGATCATAGGCCCTTACTTATCACTATTTTTGCATCTCCAATCAACCATAAGTCTAGCTTTAGATATCTCAACATGTGGTCTTCTCACCAATATTTTCCTAATCTAATCTCTTTGGGGTAGAGAGATTGTCACCACTCTAATCCTCTGATTAAACTATGGATGCTGCAAAAGAAGATTGGTAAACAACTGTCTAATTGGAACTGGACTGTGGTGGGGGATATTAATTTGAAAGTAAAGGAGGCTGAAAAGGAAGTGAATGATATGAAAACCAGGCTAGAAAACAATCTTGATACTGAAAAGGATTTAATGCTGGCTAATGAAAAGCTGTTGAATGCAATTAGTATGCAGAAGGAATTCTATGCTCAAAAGGTTGCTAAGACCAGATTCTGTAAAGGGGACAGAAACCTAAGTACTTTCATGCTTGCATAAACTATAGGAGGAAACACAACACCATTCACAAGATTAGAGATCCCTCAGGGCATTGGATTCAATCTGAAGACTTAATTGCTGCTGGTGCTATTCATTATTTCCAAGCTCTATTCACTAAACCTCCAGTATTCAGGCTTCCAATTCAGTAAGACCTATTTGATCAGAGTTACACGAGAAACTTGGACTTGGCTTCTATCCCTTGGGAATTGGAAATTTGGTCAGCCTTGACCTCCATTGATAGCTCCAAAGTGGCAGGCCTAGATGGATTCTCAGTATATTTCTATAAGAAAGCATGGAAGATCATTAAAGGGGATATTATTGAGGCAGTACAAAGCCTTTTCAGAGGGATGGATTTGCCTAACTATTTTAAATGCTCTACAATTACCTTAACTCCCAAAAACAACTCCAAGCTCTTTTAGGACCAATGTAGGCCTATTAGTCTTACTAATGTTCTATCTAAAATAGTTAGCAAGGTGATTTCCAATAGATTGCAGTCTCATTTACATCATCTCATCAGTGAAAATCAATCAGCTTTTGTACAAGGGAGAAGTATAGTGGAGAATGTTCTCTTGGCTCAAGAATTAGTCCTGGATTTGGAAAAGTAGTGTAGAGGATGGAATCTTATTTTCAAACTTGATATCCAAAAAGCTTATGATACCATACAATGGGGATTCATTGAGGAGGTGCTATCTGCAAGGGGATTTTCTCAATCTTTTATTTCCTTGATCCATAGGTGGCTTAATAACAATGATCATTTTATCTTCATTAATGGAAAGTTTCAAGGCTTCTTCACAGCTTCTAGAGGCATCAAGCAAGGTGACCCCTTATCCCCAGCTATCTTCATACTTGCTTTTGATTACTTGTCTAGACTGTTGAATCAATTAATGGCCACAACTCCTCACTCACTATATAGCCATAGATCTAACATTGTTGTGAACCATTTAACCTTCGCTGATGATGTTATTATATTTGCCAAAGCTACTAAACCTGCTGTTAATTTTCTTTTCCAATGTCTGGAGAATTTTCAAGAATGCTCTGGAATGAAATTTCATAAACAAAAAGGCCAAGTTGTGTTCAACAAAAGGGTGAAACCAGATATCAAGCATTAGATTTCAAATCTTACTGGCTTTTTCTCTAGTTCTCTTCCCCTGAAATACTTCGGGACTTTATTGCTCAAAAGGAGGACATGGCAAGTCCAATTTGATGATATTATCTTAAAAGTTCAAGACAAACTCAACAGCTGGTGTAACACTTTCCTTTCTAATGGGGGAAGAATTACCCTCCTCAAAAGTATTTTGGCAGCCTCTCCATCTTATATATTACATGTATCTATTATGAAGAAATCCATCCAATCTACACTTAAAAGAACTTTCAACAGATTCCTTTGGGCATGTTAGAGAAAGCAAGTGCATTGGGTGAGATGGCAAAAATTTTGTGGTAGTGCTAGAGCAGGTGGGCTGGGGTTTAAAAGCTTCCAGCAGATTACCCAAACCAACTTTTGCAAACTCTGGGTTATGTTTAGAACACAAAATTCTATTTAGGCTAAATTCTTGAAAGGAAAATACTGCAAAGATCTGCATCCTTCTCTTGTGACTAATAGATTGGGGGATTCAAGAACATGGAAAAACTTGCTGAAGATGAGATCTAAGGCTGAACAGTTATTTATTTGGGAAATAGGGGAAAGCAGACTCAATGTGTGGCTGGATAATTGGACTGGAGAAGGCATTATCACTCCATTATCTGATTCTCAATTCACCCCTACAACACAGGTGGCTGACCTTTCGTCTGATGGTGGTTAGAACTTGTAAGCTCTTCAGAACATCCTTGATAATAGATTTCTCAATATAGTCCTGAAAAAACCTATTGACAGATCTAAGAAAGATAAACTTATAGTGAAGAAGAAGGTTTCTCATACCTTCTTTGCTTCCATAGATAATTTCTGCTTTCCTCAAAAGGAGGTTTCCTGTGGCAAATGTGTTCAGAACAAGTTCCTTTCTCCTTCTATGACCTTCTTCTCTTGGAGATTATTCTATGGTTTCATTCCCAATGATGATATTTTAAAATTAAAAGGCTTAAGAGGCCCCTCTATATGTAGCCTGTGTAAAACCAAAGAGGAAACCCTCCACCATTTGTTCTTCAAATGCTCCATTGTTCAGCAAGTTTGGAACCTCTTGTTACCTAAACTGAAACTAAATACTTTTGAGTTGTCCTAGCATGATTTTTACCTAAGCTGGGTAACTGGCAGACTCTATCTTTCCCTCCCATCCATTGCATCATTGCTTGGTTTGTTTGGATGGCTAGAAATAAGTTGAAATATGATGAAGCCCAAATGGATTCCATTGTCATTGCCACTAATTGCTATAGATATTTACAGAAACAGAATTGTCACAGGAATCTTCCTGAGATCCTATGCACAACCTCCCTCAACTGTTCAAGAAAAATACAATTTATTCTTGTTCATTGGAGCTATCATCCTTAGGGTAAGGTAAAAGTCAACACTGATGGAAGCTTCATTGCTCCTAATGCAGGGGTTGGTGGGGTATTCAGAAATGACAGCGGGGAATGTTTACTCTATTTTCCGTCTCCTGCCAAGGCTGAGGATCCTTTAGAAGCTGAAGCTCAAGCTGTTTATTGGGCAGTGTACATGGCCAATAATTGTAGCTGGAACCAATTAATGGTTGAAACTGACTCAATGACCTTAATCAACATTCTTGATGGGAGGATATCTACCCCTTGGTATCTGATTAATTGGATCACTGACATACAATCTGTGAGCATGGAAATTAGGCTGTCATTTTCTCATACATGTAGGGAGGGTAACAGACCTGCTCATTGGCTTGCTAATGTTTGCCTCCACTCTCAGAGTCCCTTCATAGATACTTGTACCACTCTTTCTTTAGAATTACTGTTGAAAGGAGATCT